>VCCN01001001.1:1164778-1204777 GCA_006491835.1 Architeuthis dux | reverse complement strand
CCCCCCCCCCTGCATCATAGCTATGTATGAACTGATTTTCATTTAGTTTGTAGTGACAAAAGCATTGGCAGCTGAGTGCTTTCTAGTTTGCCTTTGTTTCTCAGTATCCTGATTGTAATCTAAAGCTTTGTGGTCTCCATCCTAACGCTTTATTTGTTTGTCACAACCAGGTGATAAGATAAGATCATTGACATTTTTTTTATTTTATTTGAATTCTTGGATGATTTGTCAACTTAGTATTTTGAATCTTTTTTCAGTCACTAAATTTTCTGTGAATACTGCATAAAGTTTTAGTACCAACGATTTTTGTATATTGTACAAAATTATAGAGGTTGACTGATTTAATCGGGCCAATATTTGACATTTTGCGATAATCGGCATTGGCCAATTATTGAGCATGAGCATGAGGCCGATTTTTATTCTAATAGAAAAAAGTACCTTTTAATTTAAAATTAAAACTGAAAAGTTGAAAGGGGGGAAAAAAAGCATGTCATTTTTCATGTATTCAGCTTAGCAAAATCAAAGGGTTGTTGGAGGTGGGCTAGATGACCGTACAACACAGTGAGGGTTTACGAAGGGAGGCCGGCAACAGTCATGTTGGTTCTTAGTCTTCTTTCATTCCTACGAAAGAAAGGAGATGTTGGCTGGTTGTCACTGGAAGTAAAGCGCAGAAAAATATTGAAGTGTTTATAACTAATGTGTACACTTCATAACTTTTTCATTTCCCAGACAGAGACCATACACATTTTTTATCTTCAAATATTTTTCTGTGTTCAAGTGAATAATACATTATTTTAGATGCCAAAAATACCAATGTATCAGCATTGGCCAAAACCCATATCGGTTGATCACTACAAAGTTATGTGGAAAATTTCAAGATTGGTGGCCAATGATTTTTGATCATCTAACAAGTGTTTAGTCACTTTTGCATGACCAAACAAGCGATTAGAAGAAGATAAAATGGCAATAGTTTTAAATCTTAAAATGTTGATTAATCTAAGATGCAGCCAATCATTGTCCTCTTTCAAGCAGGCGAATCTTCTAAACAGATTCTTATGTATAGAACTCATATGCTCATTTTCAGTCTCTGTGACCATTCCAATTGGTTCAACCAGACTTAATAAAATAGTATCTAGATGTTTTTCTAGATAGATGGTATGGAAATCTAGATAATTCTATTATAGATATAATTTGAGGCAATTCTAAATATAAACTGAAAAAAATAAGGTGGTCTGTGGGGGAAGGACGGTTGGTGGACCCCTATTTATAAATCTTGTAGTGTGGTTGGAATAATGAAGGGTCCAAATCTTGGCGAGGATCATCATTGTTATTGTCATTACCTGAGGAAAATAAAGTCAACTGCAGAGTAGGAGTTTGACAACATTATTAAAAACGTCTCCTATAAGTTTCAGGCACATCAAAATCTCATTTTGCATGCCTTTTCCTTTGGATATGTTGTCACCAATTCAACCAGATCAAGTGCCGATGCTGGGCATGTTCAATTGATATAGTTGCCAAGCAAACTAGTCTCTTTTCCAACATTGTAGAGAGTATGTAAGTTGTTATAAGTTTGAGCTTCGAGGGAATTCTCACCACTTGTCACTGATACTGGAAGTGTGAAAAGGATCCTTAGAGCAACAGAATCATTAGGCACATCATCCAGAAGTTTTTGTTGTAGTATGAAGAGGAGTACTTCTTGTGGCGGCATATACTTTGGAAGTCTTTGAGCTATTACTACAGGTTTGCAACCCAGATCTTCAGCATCAACGTCTTTGTTTCCATTATGCATCAATGATTTTTCCAAATTTTGCAGTCCTTAAGTACATCTTCAGTAGATTTTTCTTTATACTGTATATATACATATGGAGAGACTGGGGCTAGTTGGTAAGTTGGACCGCTTGTTGGTAAGTTGAACCACAGGCTTTTATTTGAAGCCTAAGGGGTTTTCAGTCATTTTGCTCAATGATCGCCTGCCTTCTTGCACCGGAAATCTGGCGTGTACGTGTTGTAGACTGGTGGGTCAAGTGTTAAAAAAACTGATTTGATCATTAAAAGTAAACTTGTTGAAGATTTGTTCGGATCAGGTTACAGAACTAGTGAATGGTATCAGCCAGCCAGGAATAGCTGTGAGCAAACCTGTATATCAAAGGTATCATTGGGGAGTGGCGCATTTGCTCTATCTGGTGACTAGTAACTATCACCCCCCCCCCCAAATGTCTGTGTTGGGGCAAGTTGGTCCCTTTGCCATGAGGCAAATTAGTCCCATTTCTTCTAGTCCTGCAGTGCCAAATATGCATCTAATGTTTTATTTCATTTGCTGATAATTAAAAGAGGTGTTCTAATAACTGTAGTAAGGACTTTTTAAAATTATTTTTCTTGTCATACACAGTGCCAAATTAATACCAAAGTGTTATTTTCTTTTCTGCTTATGTTTGCTTGATCACGAGGAAATGATGCAGATCTGTTATTCTCAAGTCATTGGAATTTGTTACTGTGCCTACTGAAGGAGTGCCAAATATTATTATTCCCTATGCAGAGATATTGATGCTATTAATGTCCTGACTGAATCTTTCTTATTTTCTGGTGGGCGGTGGGGTGACATAAAAAGATATAAAATCTGCACTGCTCAGCATTCATTAAGTCAGCAATGAGCCAAACTATGTAACAATAGTTTTGCCATTTCTTGATATCACACATTTAGGCAAGATATTGATGCTCAGATTCCTCTAACCAGGGTTGGATTAATATGATAATTAAGAATTTAGTTTCTTTAGAAATAAATTAATGAATTACTCATTATTCATTTTGAAATTCATTTCATTAACACCTTCAATTTTTAAAAATAAATTAATAAAATTACTGCTTGTAATTTGGATCTACAGTAATTGGAGTATGGGAATACTAAAAATCTCTTTGGAGTTTTGCTGGCTTCTATTTACATTTATACATGTATTTACTTCAGATATATAACTCATTTAACTGTTTTATGTATGCATAACTTGTCAGTTCCAATTAAATGCAATAAACAGACTTTGATGTGTAAATTTTGTGATTTGCCGTTTATTTTAATTTCTGTGTATGAGGGGCCCACCGAACCTGAAGTGCCCCCAAGGTCTAAATCCAATCCTGTCTCTAACTCTACTAAAATATTCTCCACACTGCTTTGTGAGTGCAAAAAGCCTCTGTCTTCCCAATATGTAAATTGATCACCACATTCAATCGCTTCCTCTATAAAAATCACTTTCCCAAAAATGAAAAAGTTCAAATTATCAAGGAATACTTTATGCATGTTATGAATGTCTACTGGCTAGCAAAAAAAGTAGTGCAGTTTTTAAAAAGATCTGTTCATTTACTAAATATTCATGGAGATGTCTAGTCTAGTGATATGATGATTAGGTGAATATTTTCTCGCCTTGAAAGTAAATACACTTATTTTCAATTTGGCAGCAAAGTACAGATGTGGTTTAGCTTGGACACACTCCGACTTGAATTTAAATTTAATATTATTTGTATTACTACTTCCTAATCAAGACTTCTAGGGTTTAACTAACTTAATATAAGATACGAGCCTGCGAGGAACTTTGATCTCATTGTTTTAGCTTTCTTCCTCCAAATAGAATGAACATCTTTCAAGGTCAGGTGAACAAACTTATCAAAGAAAAAAGTTTACATACAGGAATACATTGACATTGTTGTGCTGAACTTTGTACAATGAAAAATCTATTGGGGTGTTCATTTCCTCTGTAGCGGGGTACCGTTACAAACATATCTAGCGGAGTATATCGATTAAACAGCAGGGATTCGTAGTGTTAAAACATTTTAGCTATAACACATTGATTCATTTGAGGCCACTTAAAAAATGAGACTTTTGCTACTTGGGCCCCATGGTGCTTTGGGCCCTCGCCTGACTGCTCAGTCCACCTCTGGCTTCTCACAATTTATAATGATATCTTTTGTATTTTCTATTTATTCAATTCAGCTATACCTTTGAGCCTTATCAGTCGGATCCTTTTCAAACACAAAATCCTGTCACTTGTTATGGCAGTTAAACTAAGACCATTCAGAAACAAAGAGACTCCGATTCCTAAAAAAGAAAACATTCTGAAAATGTTTAGTATTTATTCTTTGTTTGTTTAAATTCTTTGTTTTTACAAAGTCTTATTCAGATTTCTTCCTCTGATGGCTCGGTCCTGCACAGCTCCCACATTTCATAAGTTCTCTTGTACAGCAAGTATTTAAATGTTTAGAACAATCACTTTCTCCAAGTCATTCTGGAATCTGTGGCTTTTATTGCTCTCTTCATTTTACATAGTTTTAATGCCTTTCATATTCCATTTTTGAAGTTTTTAAGTATATATTTGTACAAGATGACCTTCTTGATGCTATTTTCTTTTTTTTTGGGGAGACTTTTTAGACAAATTCCTCCAAAGAAATGTTTGATCCTTAAGTGTTCAGGTTTAAAAAAACAAAAGTCCCTCCCCTCCACCAAAAAAAAAATCGTATTTGAACCTTCTGTATGTAGACAAACTGATCTAATTATTCTCCTGGGCATTTTGCTGTACTAGGAATTTCTATCCATCCAATTGTGGTTGATTATCTTCTATCAGTCACCATTTAGTACAACTGGAGACCTTTGTTTAACCTTTAACCCTCTGTTGGCAACTTTGTTCTGAGCAAAAAGTTTGTCCTGCCACTGCAAGCGAATCTGATCTCCAGACGATAGCGTATTTGAATTTGAGGTTGTGTTGTCATGTCAATTTCAGTCATACATGTACAGCTCACAAATTACTGACTTTCAAAGTTACTAAATGCACAAAATCTTGGTGCCCTTGAAAAAGAATGTTTAGTGCTAAAGGTTAAACTAATATAGTAATTGCAGCCAGGCCAAGGATTGTTCCCTGCTATTGGTATCAAGTATCTCGGTGCTACTTGTCTCATTTTACTAAAAGAGGAAATGGGTACTACCAAGTAATCCAATCTTGCTCTAGAGCAGTGGTTCCCAAACTTATTTTGTTGCGGAAACCTTATACAATTTTCCCCAAATCATGGAACCCATACCTATATTTTACTGACAATTGCCACCACCCTAATTTGGATAAGACATTAAATGAAACAAAAATTGTTTTAGAGAATTTATTGTTATAAATTTGTAACAGTTGTGAAAAAAATTAATTTGAATAATTTTGCTGCTTCTTGGACTCCAGTATCCTCTGAAAATTTGGTTTAATATTGGATAATTGAATTCGCATATCTGGTGCAGTGTCCAGCCTGTTGCAATATTTAGTTTTTGTGCTAACATATTTAGAAAAGCCAGATTCACACAAATATATTGTTGCAAACGGTAATAGAACTCGAATAGCCTGTTTTGATAAATCCAGATAATCATCAAATATATTGCACCAGAAAATTGCTACCGGAACTCTTTTGAAATTGGCCTTTAACTGAGTATCTGAACTAATTTTAATTATCCACTGCCAAACTCTCCTAAACACAATAAGAAAGTAGTAGAAGCTGCTACTGAGGTAATTGGCAAATTAGATCAGTCCTTTAAATATTCAAATGAAGACCTACTAACCATAACAAAAACAAGGCCAATCTGATTTTTGCAAAGTATAATATTTAAAATATATAGTCTATGTAACAAAACTACCTAATTTTTCCATTCAGAAACAATTGCTATTTGCCAATGAAAGAAAAAGATTCTCTAGAAATTCATTGCTAAAGATTGAGACAATGTTAGGTTTATCTACAAAGGAAAATTTGCCAACATTATCAGCATATGCAAAAATACTCTAAAGGCACAACGTGTCTAAATGAGGAAATATGATGATGCCTGAAATCCTGATGGCTTTTCTTTAACTTTGAATGGATTTTGTACCCAATAATTATCTTTGTTCTTTGATTTGGAAGATACTCATTCTAATAAACTGTAGAGATGATTTTTAATATCATTGTGGACTTCAACCACTAAATCCAGTTCAGATTCTTGAATGAAGTCACTAAGAATCCGAAAACAGTTAAAGGTATTTTGTTCCACAGTTGATTGATACCATTTTATACTCTGCTTGAAAAATGTTCACTTCTTTCCCTTGCAGAGATGAACATGATTCATTCAATTTTGCAAAAATATTGGCTAAGTATGCAATTCTTGATAGCCATGCCGCATTTGTTAATCTGTTGGATAATCAAAATTTATGATCGATAAAATATGCCAACAATTCTTTCCGCGATTCAAACATTCTCACAAGAACATTACCTCACGATGGCCATTTAACTTCTGTGGGTAAAAGTAAAGTGTTGTAAAGACTACCCATATCTTCACATAAGGCTTTAAAAAACACGATTGCAATGGCTGAGATTTAATCAAATTGATAATCAGCACTGTTGCGTCTAAAACCAATTTTAATGTAACTGAAATCTTTTTTGTTACTAATGCATATCTGTGAAGAATGCAGTGATTGCTTTTACAGTTTGTTGCAACATTCTTGATTCGTGTTACAGCCACTTTTCCTATCATTGCCTTTGCTCCATCGCTGCATACTACAATACTTATTCCAGCTTATATTGTGTGTTTTCATTAAATTATCAATGCAATTGTTATTTCCCATGATATGTAGTTGCAAACTTTCACATAAAAGCAAATCTTTTTTTCTTAAAGGCACAAAAACAAGTAAAATTGCCAGTCCAGCAACGTCTGTGGACTCATCTAGTCGTAATGTGTAAGCGTCACATGCATGTAATCGTGAAATAAGTTCCGCTTTAGTGTCATCGGCAATTAATACACCTTGATACACTAATGTTGAAAAGAGACACAGCTTCAACTTTTTTAACAGAATCTGAATCAAACCTACACAAGACAATATCTTTTAAGCAAGGTTTAATAACTGATTCGCTAATGTGCCTCACCAGCAAGAGCAATGTGGTAACATGCTTTATATGATGCTTCTCTTGCAGTTTTGTTATTCATTTTAATTTTTAAAAATATGAAACTTAGATTTAGTATGACTTTCAAGTTTTCTCTTTAAAAAAAAAGAAATATCTTTATCTTTATAAGTCGGATGCTTTGTTTCCGTCTCTGTAATTTTGCTGGTGCTAAAGAACTGTTTGCTAATATTTTGTTAGAAAGTAAATAAAGGGCCTCTGGAGCTTCCACATGTCCTCTCTCCACTATAGGTTAATCAAAGTTCATAAAATGTCTTGGTAGCTACTTAATCCTAGACTTGCAACAATTCATTAAACCTTCTCTTTACTTTTATTGCAGGAAAAAATGTATGAAAAACCATTAGAATACTTGTCTTGGGCCATAATAAGATACCATAAGGAAAATTTAATATTTAATTTAAATGTGTTACATATTTACAAGTAAAATGATTCAGTAAAAAGTCCTAAGTTTAGAGAAGCTCTTCATTGGTCGAGCTATGTCATTGTTGCAAGGTCAAATAATTTTCTGATTTATTCATTTTCATCATGCAAATTCTAACAATAAATTGAATTCTTTTTGTATTTTATCATTACAGTTTGTTGATATCAATTAAAAATCCTTTTTATGTTTTGTTTTGTCCAGGGAAAACAGCACATCGCCTTACTTTGTTCTATTTATGCAATGATGTGGTGCAAAACTGTAAAAAGAAGCAGGCCAAGATTTACATGGAGACATTCAAAGGTGTCTTGAAGGATGCTGCCCCTTTTGTACGGTATGTTTCATTCTTTCATAATTCAGATCTTTAAGTTAAGTTTAAATGTGCCAGCTCTATAAATACTGCTTTGTGCCAAATTTGGCTTTGTCAAAGTAAATAAAGAAAGATTATGCTGTAATTGGCTGTGTGTGTGTGTAATATATATATATATATATATAATATATGTTGTCAAATCCACAGACAGCGCTGTTTCGTCGTTTATACGACTCATCAGTGTGGCTACTGACTATATGTGCCTTGGTGCCCCGAGCGAGGATTGAAACCGGGTATCTGTGCCGACAGCCCGATGTCTTACCACATATATATATAAATAATTTGTTGTGTGGATGTAAGGGAATCTGACAGAATGCACACCAAAATAGCATACATCCACATACACCCACGAGCATTACATAACCTGCTATATATATACACACACACACACACACTTTTATCCACATAAGCATATATACATACACCCACCCACATAAGCATATACATACCCAACCACACACACCCTGACCCCACAAACCAACCCCAACATAATTATCCGGACAGAATTTCCAGGAATCCTAAATAACAGCCTACACAAGATATCCATTCTATCTAAACAAATTTCTTCTTCTGATGTCGTTCACAACAACGAAATGCATAAAGATTTCTCTTCATGATAATAAATATGTTTGATAAGTAACACGCTTTTCTCAATCTTTCTTTTCCACATTGTCTAATCAAATCTACCATATTCCATGTCAAGTGGACCAATGATGGTCCCACTTGACCATCTCCGATTTTGCTCTGGTCACAGGTTCCTTACTTTTTTATTGAAACTTATATTAAAGTCATATTATAATGTAAATTTTCTGAGTGCCTAAAACAGTAGTCATGTCCATTTGTCATTCTTCTTCCAGTCAAGTTCATTTCTCAATTTTCTCAGTCATTTTTCTCAGTCATTTTTCCCCCCTTTTTTAACTACTGTATTCATAAGTGTAATTGTAGAGTTTATTTTCCACATGATAACTTCAAAGTTAGCCATATATATTTTTCAGTTTTTATGACAAGTGTTAAAGAATTATTAAGTTGCATTGATCCTTGTATGGAAAATGCTATCCATGATAATTGAAAAAGCTCAAAGATCATCCTCCTAGCTGTCATTGTTCTGAACATTGTATTCACATGGTTCAAAATAATATTTCTTAAATGGAGACCGGAAAGCCACCATTCAAAAGATGATAGATGAGAAAATGAATTGAAATTGAATATTTCAGTCATGACCTTCTATACTTACATAAAATGTAAACAAATATTCAGGTTTTTGTGCAAGTGTGCTAAAATTTCCTCTGTTTGAACAAAGATGTTATGACAAATGTTTCAATCTTGTTTTAAGGGTAATTAATCACTGCTACCCACAACACTGGTTTATTGCAGGGTTTAGCTTATTTATGTATTCTAACATTTATATGTTGTGCCTGCTTGTTTTTTGAAAATTCACTCCTTTTTTAGTAAGTAACTTACTCATTGATCACCCCCTTTTCCAACTTTTTAATTGATCACTCCCAACACAGCATTTATGGGTGGTGGTGATTCCTAATTTCCCTTGGAATGCTAGTTTCTATTATTTTTATGTTTACCTCTCCCTAATATAGAGAATTATAATCACTTCAGTACCTGCTAGAATATGGCTGTGCTACTTTTAATATTTCCTCAATTAGTAGGTGAATGTTTTAAAAGAAAAAAAGGTATCCAAGTAGTTTATGAAAGTTTTTGTTTTAATAATGAATGGCTATATAGGCATGGCCATAGAAATTACACAAAACCCCAAACCTTGGGAAAAACATGCATTTCCTCATAAAAATTATACTATTTTTAAAAAGGAAAAATCATCCATTATTTGGAAAAAATAATTATCTTGTGTTGTTTAACACTCGTTATGGTTTAAACATTATCCCAATTAAAGTTCATTTGCCTAACTCCATAATGGTTTACAGTATTTTCATTATTATTATTAAATCATTTTGTTTTTGTTTTACATGCTTAATTACAATATATTCTTACAACTTTATGCAAAAAAAATCTTTTTCATCTCTGATTATTTTCTTTTAGAGAAAATAGTGTTTTTAAAGAAAATAGCTTCTTTTTTCAACAAATTCTTAGCACTAAAAAAAAGAGGAAAAATTGAGTATGTTAGATGAATTGCAAATAATTTAAAGACAATTTTAGAATAAATGAATTTAGACTGAAAACTTGGCACAAATGAATGCGCAGATATTTTCTAAGGTAGTTTTCTTGCATCCAGATGTTGCCAATTCTGTAGAAAATACTCCATTCAGTTGTATGGTAGGTTATAAGGATAATATTAAAATGCTAACATATGTTAAATAGTATAAGCTATCCCAAAGAAAAAGCATGTTCCTGTCATCACCAATTTTGCATCTGATCTCAGAGAACTAACACTTAAGCAAAATGGGAAAAGCTGTTATTATCACCTCATCTAATTGTCAGTGACATTTCAACAGTTTTAACTTAGTCCTTAAAAGTTTTTATAAAATTAATGAAAAATTTATACAAATAGGATTTTTTCACTTTTGTTGAAGCTAAAAATTGATGAAAATGCAAATCAGTCTTTAAAATATAGATAAACAATTTAAAATTTGCATAATTTCTGGCTATTAGGTATTTTAGGAATACTGGATTACTCTTACAAAAAAAAGTAGCAGTGAGAGTATCAATAAGGTTTGAACCTGAAAGCTATGGATGGAGGTTTTAATTTTGTTGATGCTTTTTGTCAAAATTTTCAGGTACAAATAGAATTTTTAGAGAATACCTGTGTTTGTATCTTTTTAATGTTCATGACAAATGTTATTTATCTTGATTGTCAACGATTTTTATTTCATTTTGATAAATTATTTTTTAAAATCTTTATGCTATCCTTTTTACAAAACTCTGCAAGAATGCTAGAATTACAAAATATTCAAAATTGAATTTTTAAAAATTTGGTGGGAAGGCAAATTTAATAAAAATAAATCTCCTCGACTCTAAATTATAAGTCCATTTTCATAAAATTTTAATGACACAAAATTACAATAATCTTTCTTTTTATTTCCTCCCTTCCCAAATAAAGTTTTACAAAAATCAACATTTTAATCTATTTGCTTGATGTGGAAAAAAAATGAATAACATTTGTGCTACTTGCTTTGTACTTTAATGCAGAATTTCAAGAAAGTTTTTTCTATATTTGAAGTTTTAAATATTTACTGCTAAAATGCAAACTTGTAGCCACTTTATGCAAAAGCCAACAATGACAAAACAACTTGATGTCATCATTACTATATCCACTTATCAAATTTTGCTGGCTTTTTGTTTTGGCTTTCTTCTTAGCCAGATATCCTGGGTTTTCTTTCTCTGTCCTTTCCCCACTGAAAAAAATTGCAAGTAAGATATTTCATACCCGATGTTTGCCAGTTTTTGTACTATTTTTCATTATTTTAATTAAGCATGTAAATAGCATTTTGTCTATTAACACACATGTCCGCCTAGTGTAAAACTAAACACTTGGTACAAATATTACATTTTTGTTTTCTATATTTGATTAACCGCCATCATAATATGTGAATTGGATTAAATAAAATTTGACCCAACAATACTGAATAACATGTTGTGGACAATCCTGAAAATGAAGACCAACAGTATAAACTCATTTACTTCTTTTTAAATATGAAACTTTTGGATAGCTTCTCTATATTTTAAAATCTTTTTAAACTATCAATATATACAGCTGGGGACTAGTTACTAAGTGGAAACTTTAAAAAAGATTTGCCTTCAAGTTATTTATGTTATTTAGATTGCATGTATAGTGGCACTATTCAAGAATTGTCCCTATACTTTATAGACCGGGGTCTGATGGAGGTAGGTACCACCTGAGGCTGGAGAAATTGAGGTTAGCATTTTCAATCAGGTATACCTGTGAGTATTCAAGAAAAAAGTTGGGAAGAACTACCTCATTTACATAAAACAAAGCATTTTTCAAGAAGATTTCTAGTACGCAGTCCTATTTCTCCAGATGGTGGACATTATTCCTGATGGAAGTATATACATATAGGTATCATTAGAAAGAGCATTTAATTAGCTTTCAAACGGTGTATTTCTTGCAGATTACAGCAAAAACCGTGAAGATAGGTATGTAGCATTTATCAAGAAACCTATTTCTTTGGATCGTGTAATGAATCCCTCATGGAGGTATATCCAGATGGATACTGTTGGAAAGAGAATTTTATTAACGGTGTATCTTTCAAAACTCTAGCTTTTGTGCTCCGAATGATACAGCCACAATTGTGAAGATAGGTATGTAGCATTTCTCAAGAAAATTCCTAGTATGCAGTCCTATTTATTTGAGCTTCTTTATCTAGCAATGGCAGGTTGTACATTCAAATAAAAACGTAACTCATTTTTTTGGGATGTTTACAATCGAGCAGGGAAACTGTCGTTATCAGAGTTTGAATTTACTGTTGTTTTTAGATGTAAAAACAAATTTCCAAAATTAAATCGCTTGTTTATATGTAATTTTATTTGTTTTTTGTTCTTTCACAAAATGTCAAATCATTAGAAATGTTTTGAAACCTGTCTTGTATATTGTGAATTTTTGTCTTTGCGTTAACCCATTGATGTAAATATTTTCTTTTTGAATACTGAAATTTTGTATATTTTGTAATTGGAGTTATTTTGGTGATATTATTTAATAAAAAACATTAAAGAATACCTTTGTTTATTTGTTCAAATCTCATTAGTTTTTATACAATAGACAATGTTAGCCATCTTTACTTTCACTTATCACGTGTCCTTGAATATTGCCTATGCTGTTATCGTGGCTCAGTTATTTAAATCGACAGCGTGCCCTCCAAAATACACGGAGCTGATTGGTGAAACGCACCCTCTTTGTTCCCCTATTTCTCCTGCCTCCTCGATCAGCTGTTTGACCCATATTCTGGCCTAGAATATGATACCCTCCGGCTGAGCGCAAATCCCAATACTATCACCCCAAAACAGCAGTATTCTGTACCCTCCATCCTTCAGTAAGCAAACACACGACCAGAGTGTATTTCATTACAAACTACCTTCTTGGGAATAAGTTCCATGTAATAATAGATGGGGAACATCCCTGGAGCGTGAGAATTGATAGATGCTGTGTACATTATCCTTATGAACAACTGCATAAGTCAGGCTGGTGTGGATTTCTTTGCCTAGCAAAGAAATGATTGGAGAGCAACTCATGTTTGAAAAATATGAAATTGCCTGTCTTACACACATGGCCCTGAATAGGTTGATCTGATCAATAGATGTTGCTACCATTTTCTGGTTTGTCACTGTAAGTCCAGGAAGTTTGTTATAAACAAAGTTTGTCTCAATCTTCAGACAAGGCTTGTTTTTAAAAATTGACTGGAGGCCTGCTGATCAGGGATCCATTCCCCAAACAGAACTATCCCATTGCACTAAGAGGGCTCGGATCAGGCGTATATCCTGTCATCTTCAGCTGAGAGACCTTGGCTATTGTGGGGTAAACAAACATAACTTGCAGCTTTGAGTCCTGTGCCATATTGGGTGGCTAGATGGATTACACCACACCAAAAAAGACCATATATCACAGTTTGCCTTTGTGGGATGGCAAATGAATACTGGTCTGCACTACTAAGAAAAAAAGAGGACCCCCCCCCTCCAGCTTCTTTCCATACAAATTGTACTCCTGAAGAAGGCCCTAGAATAGATTGGCCAAAACGCTGTAATAACAAAAATGATGAAATCAGTTATCCCAGCAACTCTTGGAATACACTGTCATTGTTCACACTCTAAAGATCTATATATTATTAACACTTTTTCATACATATGTATTTTTGTACCATATTGTAGTATCAGCTTTTAATCTTCAGTAGCAAAATTGACATAGTTGAGCCACTTCCTAAACTGTACATGCATCATGACTAAAATCTTTTTTGCTGCTCTTTTTTTCTTTATATTATGGGTTTTAGAAAAACTTGAAAAAAAGGTTTTTTTCTTAAACATATGCAACCACAACTTGAAATAGACAAAAGTTTCAGAAATGGTTCTATTTCAATACTCAATAAGCTGCTTAAGAAGTTGATTTTCTTTTCTGTTTGTTCACTATGACCCAGACCAAATGGAATTTTCCTTCAATTGAAAATTTTGTTTATCTTGAAGAATTGACACCAAAAGAGAGAAGAAAAAAGTCATGCTGGCCACATTTGGCTTAATCTCTTGTCTGCTGACCTGTTGATAAATGAATGTGTTATGAAAACATGCCCTCACTTCTCTGGCTGGTGCTTCCTTTGTTTAACTCCCGGCTCAAAGACATGATGCCTAACACATGTGCCACAAAATTTACATTCAATCCAATGCCGACTCTCATCTCCCTACTCTCTCTCTCTTACCCTCAATTACCAGATCATTTAAAATTTGCATTCTCTTTAGTGAATAAAATTCAATATTGTGCCTATGGCTTTCTATAAAGGTGTATGAGTGTTCCATGTAGCTTTACATGTGTGTATGTTTTGCATGTTTTACACACACTCACATCTATATGCTTAGATGCACATGTATATCTGTGGACATATAAAGATGTGATTTTTATATATAAATATATATAATGACACATCTTTATATGTCCACAGATATAGTTTATAGACAATGCTTGTTATTCATGAAAATCATAAAGTTGTACATTTTTTGCTGATAGTTATATTTAAATTTGTAAAAGAACATTTATTATTACTTCAGAAATGTTTACATCTTTAAGTTAATGTTCTCTAGCCTGTAAGCCATAACCCCAGAGCATATCCCTTATAATCAACGAATCTCTCATCCCTCTTCAAATTTATGTAACTTGCAAGCTTATAATTGATGTTAACAGGTTAAAGAAAACATCAACAACATACAGGTCTGGTTAATCACTCAGTAGAAACTGTCACATGACCAACAACTTTTGGCAGCATGCCATGTTGGGAATGATCGATTGAAAAATAGGAAGAAATGAATAAGTTACTTCTCTCTAAAAAAAAGTCTATTTTCTGACATAATAAGGAGTAAATGTTTAAATTATCAGCCCTCTAACTCCATTGGTGAGGCCTGTATGCATGATACATCATATATAGCCAGCCAGCCAAACTTTAAAACTGAAGAAACCTATGTTGACAGTTTTGGGTGACGGTTTCTAATATTCCAAGCTTATGATTGTATTGCAAAAATAGACGGGTTTTTTGTACTATTTTTTTTGTCTAAATATTTGTTTTGTGATATATATATAAGTGAGAAAGTTATTTAGGACGATTTTATTTAATAATATAAACTTTTTAAAATGGTTTCTCTCTCTCTCTCTCTCTCTCTCTCTCTCTCTCTTTCTCATACGATAACAGTGTATCCATGTTTTTCTTGTTGCTCTCACTGTGTGTGTGTTTTCACCCATGAATATGTACAGTTGTTTGTTACTAAAGACTGATGATACCCATTAGTTTTAAAATTAGTATAGATATTCTCTTATTAAAGAATCTAATCCTCCTGCACATTGAGATAAAGATGGAGGGGAAGCTAAAGCAACATCCTAAACTGATTTTATCCTTGTAGCTACGTACCCAAATAGGTACCTGTGCTCATCCTTTAAAAAAATGAAGTTAATATTGTATACTTCAGAGCTTCACTTTTTTTTCTTCTGTATCTCACAAAAGTCTGAAAACATCTTTCATTTGCTTATTTGTTACAAAATGACAGTTTTGTGGCCATGAAAACACCTGACACAGGTGAATCCCCTTACTTTGTGTAATTCCAATTGGCATGATGGAGTACATGCAAACCTCTCTGGCAAATTGGTGGTTACAACTAATCAAAGCCTTAGACATTGATATAGACTTTAAAAATCCAATTTGTTCTGCACTATCAGATCATATTGGTGAAATACAAAACTACATTCATTTTCTGTAATTTCCTTTTTTATGGCATAGAAACAATAAATTCTGCATTTTTACAAGAACCATAAGTTCAAAGATGTGGTTGCCTCAATTATTAGCAACGTACAATTAATGAAGGTACTTCTTAGTGATTAGTTGTAGTAGCAGGCGGAGAAAGATGAGGATGGTTCACCCAACGGTCAGGACCAAGTTTCATATCAATCCAACATGATACAGCTGAGAAAATTGATGACATATTAGGGACTGACCAACTGAAAAGTGTCTCTTAGAGATGCATGGACGCATCCAAAAAGTTAACAAACCCAAGTCATCAAGAGGAAAATGGATTAACAGATTGAGTATTGTAAGAAGTTTTAGAAGAACTTATGTGAAAGTGTTTAAAGTACTCAATTTTATCTTACACTTAAGCCATAAAACTTGAATGTTTTTTTGCTGGTTATAAATTCTCTACAATTGCATAAACATAAATCACGATTATTATAAAAAGATTTTGCTTCAGACAGTATGGTGTTAGGCACACTGGCTTGTTGGAGAGTCAAAAATAACTATTATGAAGATCTATGTTTTGGTATGATATTCCTAAGAAAGAAAACTTTTTCTCATATAAAGAATAATGAGCTAAAAATCTTGACTAGATGTTCTGATTGTAATTAAACAGTGTGTTTAGAATCATGAAATATCTACTTGAGGAGATTACAAAGTGTTTTAAATTCCCAAACTAGAAACTGACTCTTCAGTAAATTATTATTGATAATATGTATATCAAGACTACCAGAGATTTTATTGATCTTGAGTACTAGAGATTTTACAAGTAGAGAGTTAATTGGTTGCAGGAATACTCTTTTGGCCTTTTTAGGTAAGTTTCTCTGTGGTAACTAGCCTAATATGTCTAAGATTTTTGACAGAACCATATACTTGTCAGTCTAAATTGTCATACCCTAGCTCTACTAGTTACATTGCAATTTGTTTTAGGTTCTTGTCTTTTATAATTTGTAGTTGATGAACCTCAGCCACCCAGCATGGCTATCCATTGAAATTTCCCTCAGAATTACCCATAGACCTGGGATTATGTATGTCTGATTTATATTTTAAAAAGTCTGTTTCGTTGCTGTATGCATATACAGCAATGAAACACTGTCAATCTGTAGCGGATCCCATAATAAATATATTAAAAAACCATATATATGGGTCATTCCATGTCACGTGGACCAGTGGTCCCCACTCGATCATCTCAGATTTTGCTCACATGTTCATTTGGGTTTGAAATGAAGTCCTGTAAAATTTACTTAAAACTGTTTTTACAGTTTTAAGTAAATTTCCCCAAAAATGTAACAATTTTCTTTACTACAGACTTTTTGTCGTTTTTTTAATTGTTCACCCAGCTTTTTTAATTCGCAGCAAATAAACAAATCATAGATAAGACACAAAACAATTCTTCTTTAATAGCTGAACATTTTGGCTTCATGAAATATACAACAAAAAAAATTAGATTAAATTATTTAAATTATTGGCATATTTTTTTTCCAGATCAAGTAGAGGAAAAAATTATGGAATCACCTTGAATTTTCATTTCTAGAACAAATACCAGCATGCATCTAAATATGCAAATTAGTCCATGACAAGACTCCATTCTACAAAGCTGATCTGTCAACTGCCCTTAGAGAAAATTGGAACCAGCTTGCTGGAGAATATTGTTTTTCATTAGTGAAGTCCCTGCCTCAAAGAATACAGGGCGTCATAAAAGCCCAAGAAGGAGCAGCAAAGTACTGATCATGATTCCATCATTTTTTCATCAGCATTGAGTGATTCCATATATTTTCCCCTCTACTTGGAAAAAAAATATGTCGATAATTTAAATATTTTAATCTAATTTGTTTGAGGTATATTTCATTAAGCCGAAATGTTGAGCTATTAAACAAAAATTATTTTGCGTCATATCTGTGATTTTGTTTATTCGTTGCGAAGTTAAAGCAAAAACAGCCGGGTGAACATCCCCTAAGTGTGTTGATTTCATCATTTTTGCCTGGTATAATATAGATATTTCTTTTTTTTTCCATAGGCCAAGCCTATTAACTATATCTAGTTTTCTTCCCAGTATTCACGTGGTGGTTGTTTTACCATTTGAAGAAATAGTGGAGAATGTCCTTGAATTGTGAAGCTGCACGTTTTGAAAGAATGCCCTATTATTCAAGATAACATGACAGCTGAATTGAACTAGTTTGTTCTGTCTCATGGTTAGGCGGAAAAATACGACTACAAAAAATTTTAAAATATTGTTTTATGCTTGACTGTAAGATATACAGTGAATCCTCAATATAACGAATTTCGGTTTTAACGAACTTGTGGACCATAAACTTTCTTCTTATTTACCAAATGAAGTTTTATAAATGCGTGAACCAAACACTGATCGCACGCATGCCATGCGGATTAACCGAACGATGTTGTTAAATGCGGTGAACTACCGAGCTTACTTCTTATTTACCGAACGAGGGGCAACCATAGGGTATAACAAACTTTTGGCTTTAACGACCACCCCCTCCCCGCAATTAGTTTGTTAAAGTGAGGGTTTACTGTATGTATGAGCAGAATGTGTAATTTGCTGCATCTACTTGTAAGATTGTTGGCTCTACTAAAATTTATATTGTTCATCTTGAGAAGCTTAGAAACTGCTGAATCATTTTTCAGGAAATATTTTATGTATTGAGACATTTTACTTTTGATTTCTTTTTTTCATTCACATAAAATATTAAAATTACTAAAATTGTTAAAATTTTTACAAATACTAGTTGGCCTTGTCGTGTTGTAAATATTTTACTTTAAACCTCCCCTTAGGTCCATTGAGTATGCATGCCAAATTTGGTTTGGCAAATCATTATCGGGGTGCGAGTGAACGCCAACCCGGCAAACATCTTTTTTGCAAAAGGGGAAACCATATGTGAATTTTGCACACATATGCAGCCTATTTGGGGTCTACTAGAACTGTTTTAGCCACTGGGTAAAGTCAAAAGTTAAAAACAGGGGTTCAACCGAAAATCAACAATTGTAAAATAATATGATAGATGTCTAATCTGTACTTCAGTAAGAGTAGCAATTTTACTGGGGCAATTTCAAGTAAAAGTTTAAGAAAATTCCACAATCCTGCTTAGGTTTCCTTTCTATATTTCATTAATTTTTTTATTCCATGTTTGATCAACCTCTATTTTAAAACTGGATCAGATTGAATCATATTAGCCAGCAATGGTCAATTTTAAAACATTTCTCAGATGAGCCATTGTCAATTATTATTAATTGTTAATTAATGCTAAGACGAACTTCACAACAAAAAGGGATGCAAATTTGAGTCTTGCTGGAGGCATATTCTTTATTTCTGATCAGTGATGCTTACTCCCAACCATAGAATGATTGTCTGAGTTAAAATAAAAAGCAACTCAAATTAAGATGAAAGACATACTAGACAAAAAATTCACACATATAATAATTAGCAATGTGTAGATGTCTTGTCATGCTAATATCGTAGTAAAATAGAATTTCATTCATGCAACTGATGTGAGTTTGTCTTCTGATGTAGTAAAATAGAATTCCATGTTCTGATGACATAATAAAAATGCTGAATTTGAATAATAATAAAGAGTAATGAAAACAAAAGATAATACAAATTTATTTGTGGTCAACTGAATGCTATTCTGCAAGTTCACTGCAATGCAAATCTCTATTATCTATGTATATAAAATGCAATGTGTATCCATATTTAGAATTCCATGTTCTGATGTAATAAAAATGCTGACTTTGAAGAATATAAAGAGAAACAAAAACAAAAGATAATACAGATTTGTTTGTGGTCAACAGAATGCTATTCTCCAAGTTCACTGCAAATCTCTGTTATCTATGTATATAAAATGTGATGTGTATCCATATTTCATATATGCCATCAAAAAAACTAGTTGATAATAATTGACACTGCTTCATCTAAGAAATTTTAAAGTAATATGACAAAAAGTAATACTTTCTAATCTTGCTTTTATATATATATATATATATATGCATGTATTAAAAAGATGCTGTGGAATTATGATTATATTTAAAGTAGTTTTCAAGCTGTTATCTTTGCTGAGTATTTTGTGTTTGCAATTTATCAAATTTAGAAATATGGAATTGAGTGCAGATATGGTAAATTAGTTGCCATCTTATACCATCTGGCAAAAATTATGGAATCAGCACTCTTAGAGTATACCCACCAAGTTCTTTTTACTTCACAGATATGACACAAAACAATTTTTGTTTGATAGCTAACATTTTGGCTTCATGAAATATACCTTAAAAAATTAGATTAAATTATTTAAATTATTGGCATATTTTATTTCCAGATCAAGTAGAGGAAAAGATTATGGAATCAACTTGAATTTTCATTTCTAGAACAAATACCAGCACAAGTCTAAATATGCAAATTAGTCTACAAAAAGAGAGTGCTTGCAGACCATAATGAGTTGTTGGACTGGGCTAATTGAAATGAAACATGGCTTCAACAAGAGAGCTCTCAATTGAAATAATGGAAAGGATTATAAAACTCCTTCAAGAAGGAAATCCAACATGGAGTGTGGCAAAAGATGTTAGTTGTTCAACTGGGTCTAAAATTTGGTGCAAGTATAAACAAAATGGGAAGGTTAAAAAGGAAAACATACAGGTAGACCCCAGAAGTCGTCAAGGCATCAGCATAGAAAACTCAAAGCAATATGCCTTGAAAATAGAAAAACAAATAGGCAGAAACAGGAATCAGTTTTTGGATCAGCGGTTTTCGAGAAAAGATTACAGATATTTCTTCATAGTTTCTATAAATCATCTCCCTTGGCTTTCACTCTTTAGAATACATTTTGCATTGATTGCTACCAACATCTTTTTAAAAATTCAATTCAATCTGGCTTGCTGCTTCACACAGTATAAACATCCAAAAATCCTTCCAAACATGTACTTTTGACACAGGCACTGCACTAGTACTAGTAATTACAAAGATCGGGCAAAAATATTCAATAAAGCCACAGTACACTTGACAAATTTATTTCACCAAATTTAAATTTTGTAGCTTATTGCCCACCCTTTCACAATTTTATTGAAATTCATTGAGAACTTCTGGAGATATCGTGTGTACAGACTGAGAAATTTTGAAGATATTGTGTGGTGCAGACAGGTATCTAAAATGTAGGGGAGATAATTATGCATGGATCCGCTCAAAAATTCAATAACTCGTCTCCTAATCTATTGTCTACTCTTCCAAAACGATCCACTCCAAAATTTCCTGACTTCTTTCATAGCCTATTGCCCACCCTTAGACAAAATTTCATTGAAATTCATTGAGAAATTTTGGAGATATTGTGTGGACAGAGAACTTTTGGGGATTATTTTGTGGTTGTGGACAGTTAGCTATGTAATATGGGAGATAATTGTGCATTGATCTGCTTCTATTGTAGCATATTCAATGAGAATTTTAGGAGATATTGTGTGGATAGACAGACGTAATCTCCTAAAGTTCTCATTGAATTTCAATGAAATTTTAAGTAAGGGTGGACAATATAAAAGGGTGAAATATCTGATTTGTTTATTTGCTCCAAAGTAAAAAAGCTGTGTGAACATCCTCTAATTGTGTTGATTCCATAATTTTTGCCAGAGAAAATATGATATCATATATCAGCTTAGCTGGTGACTTATTCTAATTGTTTTCTGTCATGTGAAAAGGATTGTCTGTTAATCACCACTACCCACAACACTGGTATATTGCTGGGTTATGGTTATTCTTGTATTCTGACATTTATATGTATCAATGTATCTGGACTTCGCCAGCCCTAACCGTTCATAGTAGAAACTTAAAATTATACACACACACTCCCCTTAATGAGTAGGGAATTTCTCTCTTTTTTTAAAAAAAATTCCCCCAAGTTCAATACTCAATGTAAGTTTCTGCTAAATTGGTCACTAGTTTGTGCCCGCTTACTTTTTGAAACTTCAGACCTTTTTAAAAGGCAAAAGAAGTAACTTATTCATTGATCACCCCCAGCACAGCATAACAGGTGGCATAATCTCCCTTGAAAAATATAAGAAAATTTTAATTTGTAAAACTTGTGCAGCGCCCATTTCAAAGGTGCATGTTACTTTATTTTTGACTTGAGCAGCCTGCCATAAGTCATGCAAGATAATTTTCTGGCTGTCGCACAAAACTATGACTTCTCTTCAGTGTTGCCAATTTAGATATTTTATATCTAAATTTAGATCTCAATAAACTATGAAAATGAAAAATATTCAATTTCAGTGTTCTAGACATTATAAATATTAAAATTCTAAAACTTTAAAATTTAAAAAAAAAATTAAAATCTTAAATGTTTTTATGAACATGGTTCCATCTTGTGTATTGGTGTATGTCTTCTGATGTATATGTTATGGCTGTTTAGGCCATTTTCAACATTTTAACTGTTATAACGTGAACATCTCGCAAGCGTTTTATAGGCGTGAGCATTATTAAATTATTTTTGATTGGTCAAACAGTTTGTTTTGAACCAATCAAATTGTTCTCTTAAAGAGGCTTCAGTAGTCGTAATGTCCATTTTCAACATCTTAACTTTGATCTATTGCCAATTGCCATCTTAATTTAGATCTATTGCCAATTTAGATATTTTAGATAAAAGTATTTATAATCTGTAATTTTTTATTTATCTTTAGTAGATTTCTCTAGAACCGCTGATCCCAAAAACTTTGAACTTGACACTTCACTGTTTTGTTTGCTGACTAATATATCTGGCGAATGTCAACTTTGTACAATGGCGATGTTTGACATCTTTCAGCTATTGTCTGCCCTTGAATATCGTCCATACCCACCTTGCTGTTATCGCAGGATTTGGTTACAGCGCAGTTGGCTCTCTTGGACGCCTGTATTATGTTTGCATGTTTATTTATACATGAGCCAGTTCTGCTGGATTTCTCTTTTATTCTACACTAGCCAGGATACCCGGCATTGCCCGGGAGGGAGGGGGGAATCTGAATCTAACAACACTGGAAAGCAAATGATTTCATGAAATCATATAAGCGGTGGTCGAGGGTGCCCTTGCGCACACCCCTCTCACCTGTCAGGACACGCCTTTGTACCCACTCCGAAAACCTTAAAAATGAATTTTTCTCAAAACTGCTCAGTTTTGGCATTAGTCTGCTTTGATGTGCAAACTACTATCGGATTTAAATTGTGCCCATGTTTTATTGTTGCGTTAGGATTAGGATTTTGCTCTAAGAAAAACTTTTTTTTTTTATCAGGTTAGGGTTAGATTCCTGAAAAAAATACTGCCAAACTGGCACAAGCACAGAGAGAAAGAGATTCTGTGGTTACCTATGATGAATTGAAAGTTAGGGTGCATTTTAGAATTATAGCTAGATTGTAAATAGGAGCCCCTCTTATAAAATCTTAAAATATTTCCTTTCTCAAAACTGATAAATTTCTAGAAGGTTTGAAGGTCAAATAGATTGAAAGCACGTGAAATTAAAATAAAATAAAACTTTTTCCATCGGGTTTTGTCTGCCGATTGTATTTACCTTGTTTCTAAACACTGGTGTATTGTTGCTCTCACTGATTTATTTAGGGATAAAATAAAATAGTCTCGATATCAGCCTTTTATCAAGAATCTGAGTAGTTGAATGAGTGGCACCATGCACTCCAGAGTTATGTCTTGCAAATTACGGTGATCTTGTAGAATTTCACAGGAATGTCCTATAAAACATACAAGCCTCAGCAAGGTCCACCTCTGCCGCTTGTGTACTTTTGACAACCCTTCTAATCCTCTTGGATTGCCAATGGACCAGACAATTTGGCAAAAGATGCATCATTGTAGGCCATTATGCACAGTTCATGTAGATCACCAATACCTGGCATATAAATCTGCGAAGCCTCCTTTTTAGCCTTCCTGATGTTCTTGTTGGCTTGTCTTATACATTCCACTCTTCCTTTCTTCATAAATGAGGGAAACTCGCTAACGTCAAAGCTGAGATCAGGTCTAGTCTGTGTGGCAATCCAATTCAACCGGCCATTGGCCTGTCTCACAGTTATCTCTTCTGCAGGACTTAGTCTCGCATCTCCAACAGCAGAGAGGGCAGGGATAGGCTGTAGATTCTGCACATATCTGTCCTGGCTGACAACAATTTTATCACCTTGTTGATCAATATCTAGTCCGAGGTACTTAAATTTAGTGAGGGAGTCAGATTTTACTGATCTGAAACCCTCTGAAACAAGCCTAGCCTTAACACACCCAGTACCTTGTACACATTTTCCTGTGCACACCCATCATGTGGTAATCTTACTTTGTCCTATGTCAGGAACATCAGTATAGACCTTATTCTCGATCCCATTAGACAGTTCCTCTTGTTTCGCCTGCTCAACACAAGGAGCCGATGTAGACAATAAAAGAGCCTCCGTTGGGTCAGTTGAGTTTGTCATCCCATCGGCCACTTTCAAATCATCAGGATTCATCTCCAGAATGGCCTCTCTGGCTTTTCCATTCAATGACAAAAACACAGAGGGAGCTCTCTTCTCAGGTATGATGTTAGTGGCCAATTCCCAGGACTCCATTTCTTTACGCCAAGTTCTATAGTTCTCGTGTTCAAGATATGGTGGTGCCAGGAAGTTCTTGGAAGCCATCTTGAAAGAAACTACGCTCTGCTTATTTTCTCAGATGACTCACTCTATGTAGGCCTTTCTAGCGATGTGCATTGCATTCAGGTTTTCAGCAACAATTTCACTTATAGAGACCAAAGCAGGGTGTTGATCAGTAAACACAGACAGCAAATTTGGGTTCTTGTCAAAGACTAATTGGTTAGGACTGTACCCATGTATACTGTGGAGGGTATTCTTCGCACTAACAGACCACTCTAATCTGATGTCAAAGGGGTATTTACCATCATTTAGCATCTTCACCACCATTTCCCCAAGGGCAGCATTATGGCGTTCAATGAGGCCATTACTCCAGGGACTTTGTGCAGCTGTTGTTTTCACATGAACATTCATATTCTGACACAGGTCTCAGAAATCTGGATTGTCAAACTCTCTTCTGTTGTCTGTCAGAAAACTTTTTTGAGTGCCAAAGTACGAAATCTAGTGCTTAAATACTGCGCCAATTATTGTGGTGCTCTCCTTGTTCGAAATCCTTACAGCCACACTGTACTTGGTTGCATGGTCGAACTCTCTCCTTCAATATCTTTTAAATCCATAGCACCAGTTTCATTGTATTTCTAGCATATTTCACAAGTGGAAGGAAACTGTTCCAGCATCTTGAGAAGGAAGTTGAAGATGAACACTGCCTCTACAAGTCATTATTACATGTCTATAGCCAAACTGTTGCCTACTGATGATTCTCAGATCTTCCAATTCACTTTGGTCTGACATTTTGTAATCTGCTACTTGCCCTGGATTGGCCAGATCAACCATATTCATCAGCTTCCTAGAAGCTGCATCATTCACATCAGGGCTTTTATGATTGTGGCTGTCAACCTGAACATTTTGTCTAGTTTTTACCTTCATCCTAATTTTAGTTGTTTTTATGCAACTTATTAATTCGGGCCACCATTTCTGTGGCAACGAATAACAGTGCTGTCAAAATTTGTTTAAAAAACAGAACAAAATCTACGGACCTCTGGGCCGCTAACCTAGAGGTCTGTAGATCGAAATTGCACTGCAACTTACTGGGACTTCACTCCTTCAGCTTAAAATAGTAAAGTAAGCTTCCCTCAAAGTGGGAAGCTAATATACCATGGTGGCACCACAATGCCAGCCCTGATTGGTTAATATCCCAGCACTATGTAACTCATTGCAATTCAAGAGTCATCTACCTTGATATACTCTAAACAGCCAATCATGAAAGGGGACACAACTATTAACTTATAAATAGTTAATATATATGTTCCATTGTTTTTGAGGGGTATAAACACACTGTAGTGAACCTGAGCAAAACGTACTTACCATTTTCTTCATGTCACCCCAAACACACAAAAGTTAGTATACCATACCATTTTCCCTTGCACAACGCTTGAAGACAATAATATCCCAACAGGCAACACTAAATCTAAGTTTCATAGAACTACAAGAATTTCTACTTAAACAAGACCACACTCTATCCTTAATTAAGTTCACTGAAAAAGCAGAAACAGAGAAAAGAATAACTAAATGCAATTGACCTGTGATCTATGTGTATATTTAATAGAAGGAAATAAATATACCTTCAAATGTGGCATAACATTTAAAGTTAAATCCAACATCTCCTGTGATGTTAAAAACATTATTTATGCTATCATCTTACACTTCATAGATAACAAATCAGAGACCCTTCCACACGTAGCAAGTCAGCAAACACATAGACGCGTGTCCTCCTCTGGAACCAAGATTTTCAGTTTTTCCTTTCTACAAAATGAGCACGGACAATATTATCCAAAGAAGGGAATCACATTTTATTAAGATCCTAAAACCTGCTCTAAATCAGCAATCGTAGGGACTCATTCCATATACACTACATCATTTTTAAAAACACAGACCTGCCCTACTCCTTAGACAACCCAATATAAGTTCATTATATATTCCTTCTCACTCCTATTATAAACAAAATCCCTCTAAATTCACCTCAATTATTGAAAGAAGTTTTTATTTTTTTAGTCTTATTAGTCATAACTAGTTGATCAATTAACAGGGGTATATATTTCTTGTATATATATTTTTTATTATATGTATTTTTTCCTTTGATTGATTAGCTGTGTCAGTTTGGCTATTTAAGGGATTTTTTGTAGTGGTCATTTTAGAGATTTTTTATTCTTAATTTTGATCCCCCCTTTCACAACCTACATTCCAATATCTGCCACTTGGCTAACACAATAATCTCCCATGGGAATCCTACACTTTAAACCAGGATATAGATACCTCCTCACAAAGATTCGGACATAGATAAAAACTTCACTAGCTGTGATCCCCAAGGGAATACATCCTTCAAACACAGATATCGAATTACGGACAGTACATTCTCATGACCATCCCAAGAATGCTGGGTGGAGATAACTCGCACACAAGGACCACAATAAAAAAGCTTAGTATAGCAGAAACTTTCAGTGCCTTTTGAAAAAACACGAGTTGAAACCAGTAAAATTTGTGTGCTGTAAGTAAATTGAGACTACTGATTTTTAATATACTGTTTGTTTTTCTGTGATGCGTAGTTCTCAACTTATGAGCGCACAAATATACACAACTACTTTATTATATAGATTAAGAAATTATAAAATATTCAAAAATGATTGTCAAATAAAAGCACCTTTATTTTTTAAAAGATTTGCTAAATATGATGGCTGTAAACACAGTGATGGTCGATTATTGAATCAAACATTGCCTGAGAAGGTAAATGTTAAGCATCTTTTAATATCAGCTAATATTTTGCAGTCTTCCATAGAAACATAAAAAGAATATAAAAAATTTCAGGCAGTCTGAATTGAACCTGCAATACAGAAAAATAAAATAAAATAAAATAATTAATACTTTATGAGTGAAAAAAAGTGAAATAAATTTTCAGTGGCAATATATACCTTTCCCGATCAAAAAGGTCTACTGGATTAAGTAATATATAGATGTTTATATGTAGATAGATAGGGATATATATGTAGATAGTGTAACTACAGCCCGGCTCAACGAAGAAAGGAAAAGGGTCTGACACTTCTTACTGATGTACATAAACAATCCTTATTCTCTGAGACTTGCAAAATACACAAGTACAGTTAAACATCCCAAATCAACATACATAATGTTTGAAATATGGAAAACTGCAATACAACGATGAAGCCACGAATTAGGCAGATACAAGTGTGATTTAAAAGCGTAAGAATCAACAATATGCAACATATGTGGCATTTGAACATAAAACGACAAATACAAGCGAAGCACGATTAAACAGCAACAATATACAACATAGAAAGCTTCTTAGCATGAAGCTTATAGGTGTAGCTATATCGTAGTTCACAATGAATTTAACCTGAGCATAGAAGTTTGAGCTGAAGGTGAAACTCAGTCACTATTTACTGTAATTCGCCCTTTGCCGGTTGTAGATTTTCTTAGGACTCGTGTCGTGATTTCTGAGAAGAAATGTGTGCACCGCTGTGAAAGTTGGTTTTGCAAGACAGATGTAGCCTGTCTCGGAGCCCTTAATATGGGCAAAGAAATGCATGTGTGTAGAAACATGCTTTTTGAAGTATTGCTTATTGTTGTGGCGTTTCCACACAGTTAAATTCAAATTATAAAATGCTGATCTACTTGAATTTTAAATATTAATACGGTGCAACAATATTCCGTATTCTGCTAATTTCTAAGCAACGATTATATCAACAATAGACTCATTCGTCAAATGCAGTCACTTCTTTAATTCTAAAGAAATATTACGTATTCATACATACATAACTAAGATAACTAATCTATCAGCCTACATAACTAATAACTATAATAGTACGAGTGTGAATGCGTAATTTTCTTGGCAACTTTTCCCATGTATTAAATGTACATGGTTTCCAGTGTTTTTTAAACAATACTGTCTTGTAATCGCACAAACTGAAAACTTAAATATTTTTTGCAGCCACATATTGTTCTGTAAGTACGATATAAAATACTCTAACATCTTTTTTGTAAACTTCAGTAATTGATTGTTTAACACATATTTATATGTAATAAATAGTGTTGTTATTTTCCAACACAGTGTCCGGTTTGTTTTTATAAATAAAGTGCAAGGGAGAGAACTCTAATCTACTATTTCAGTTTTATATAAACTTTATTTTTAACCATTGTCAAGTACACTACATTGTTATGCTAAATTAAATATTGATAATTAGCTCATTACTCCTTAACTGGCATCAGCTCTCTGTAAGAAAATTTGTTTGATCACATAGATGTCAAGTTGGCAAATTCCGCTCTTAGAGTAATATTAGAATTTGTCTTTACCTCTAATTAGTTAGGCTTGTTACCATTTTTGTTTTAATAATTTCTTTTCATTCGTCCAAAAATTGTCTCTATTCTTTATAAAAGTCTTTGTTAGTTGTAATATCAAGACTAATGGGTCTTGGTATTCTTTCAGATTTTTAATCCATTTTAGATTTTAGGCTTGAGAATCAGTGGCCAGGCTTAGGTGTATTTAATCTAAGATAAACAAATTATTTGGGTTTCAATCAACATCCCCTCTAATTTTTTGTAGTCAGTGGACACAACATCTTATGTGGTGCAAATTCTTTCCGGCGACAAACGTATGTGCGCACTTTTGAAGTCGACATAGGGAATCAATATTTTATCAATAAAAACTCAGTAAGCTATCTACAGAATTTGAAATCTTTTGTGTGCACATTAATTTACTTTGTGTGCTGCTTACAAAACATGTACATGCACACAGCTTAGAGAGAACTATGGTTTCAATCATACAGCAGTCAATGACTACTAGAAATGCCTTTTTCTTTTGCAGTTGTGGATCTTAAAAAATTGTTAATACCAAGTTTTAAATAAGATGTACTTGCAATATATTGCACAGTAAAATGACCCCCCCCCTAAACAAAATTTCTTCCTGCTTTCTGGTCCAGATTTTCTACTTCCTAATTATCCTCTAATGCCTTTTGGTGGTGTTATTTTAAATTTGCAATCCAAGTGCAAGCCTAAAATACATTGAGAAACTGTGTTGTGCATCAGCAGATTGCAAACCTCATTGGCTGGTTATCCCTTTTCTTTGCAACTTCATCCTGTTCTTTCTGTGTCTCTCATATTCTCTATCTCTAATACTATGCAAAAGTCGAGGGGGTCAAAATCGGGAAACCATTATAAGGGTCAAAATTGAGGGGAGGAGTTTCTTCCCTTTTTAAGTGTCAAAATTGAGCGGGAATTTTATTTTTTCCACTTTTAGGAGTCAAAATTGAGTGGTGTTTATTCTCCACTTTAGGGTAAAGATCGAAGTGGATCAAAATTGGGGGTGGGGAGATTCTTTTTTTTCCCCCATTAGGGGTCAAAATGCAGGGGAATTCTTTTTTTTCTCCATTTTTAGGCGTCAAAAATTTTTGATGTAATTATTCCTTTGTTTCGGATGTTTTAACAGAATTACCTTGAAAAAACTTGAAAAATCAATTGGAAACAAATAGTTTCATAACGGAAACAAATGTTGCCAGATGCTGTCAAAAACTGTATAAAGAATGTCGCAGATTTTGAACAGTCTTGTTTAACTAATGAGAAATGAAAGAAAAGAGGCAATGCTTCTATTCTATCATAGGCCTTCTGGAACCTGCTGTCATTAAACTGATGTTATTGAAATGCTTAGTATTTTATTTTCAACATGAAATTTCTCGAGGATGACAAATCTCTGGTTCCTCATAATGTGGCAAGGTATTGGTTATATTTTGAAGAAAATGGTGAAACACATCCTCCTACACATAAGATTAAAATGACTTTATTTTCAAACCCCCTATGAATCATGTGACCCCTAGAGGTCATTTCACAGTTATTAATAACACATTTTACTACCAATTATACCAATAATAAAATTTGGAGAAAACTAACACCAGAACTCCCAGTAATTCAACAAAAACACATTACCTTAATCTTGACGTCAATATTATGACCTCTGGTAGCTATTTTAAGGTCATAATAAACCAAAAACCTCTGGACAAGCTCAGTCATTGTGAATGCGTCAGTCACACAGTACATAAGGCCACTCAATGGCATCTCATTGCTGACTGAGTAATCCTACAGGAGAGTCTGTTCACCTCTGATTGTTTGCCTAGTTACATTAAGGCTGGACAACCGGTTCTTGAGATATTTAAAATGTCTGGATATTTTCTGGACACATCTTGTATGAGTCAGATGTAAAATGAAGATAAAACATGGCATGGAGATCATCAAGAAAACAACACATTTCTTCAACCTACAGCAAGTACCTGTGATGACATGTGATTGTCCAATATTTGCAGTAGCAAAACAAGTTCAGTGGTGCTTCACAGTCACTTGGTGAAGTTTCTAGTAATATTTGGCGAGCTTCAATCTTAAAAAGTGAATGCGGAATGCCTTGTTGCAATCACTGAAGCCGGCATAACAAGTGGCTCAGCACAAATATTATTACTGTGTGCACACATTACAAGAACCAGGCATGCTCACCAGTTAACCACTCTAGCTCTAGCAAAGCTTCAACAACAAGCCTATATTCATGCTGAGACAGATCAAACATTCCAGGAATGGAGAAACAGTATCCAACATTTCTCTTCTGGGACATTGGAACACATCAGGCGAAGAATTTCTCAACAAAGAACGATAATGACATGACAAAGAACGATAATGACATTAATACTTTTATAGTCAAAGCACGCCATATGTGACAGTTGGTAAAATATTTCATTAAATTTCTATTGCCTGTAGAATTTTTCTCATTGAGATTGAACAATAATTTTTGAGTGTCTTGTAGCTGATCTACTAAATAAAAAATATTCCATGTTTTATCTCAATTAGAAAAAATGACTGTCGCAACTTACAGGAGTCGGTAGTGAAAGGGTTAAGGACATTAAAATGACCTCTGGAGGACACCTCGTTCATGTTATGTTAAAAATAAGATCATTTTTCAAATTCTCAGATATAGGTATCAGATTAATCAGATATTATTTCACATTTCCATGTATTGTAGGATTCTTGTGGTGGCCATCTTGGAAAATGGCCACCACTACAGTAATAACAATAATTCTGCTTGGATCAATTGAAAATATTAAATATAATTACTGTAAGTACCATTCCTGAAAGTTTGGTATTTTTGTCCAACATCGAACACTATTGTCTCTAGCTAGTTGATGACATGGATTCATATTTTTCTTTTAGACATTGGTACAAAAGTATAATCAGCATCTACAACCAAGAATTAGCTTTGTTGATTTCATATAACCTTTTACCAATGGATTTTGTAAACAAATTGAAAATTTCCCCATATGAAGATGCCTATTTCAGAAGATATCAAACTATCAAATCAATTAAAAGCAATGTTTTTAAGAAATTGTAAAAAATTGTCTTTAGTTTGAATCTTTTAAAAAACTTTAGATTGATTTTAACTTTTTTTGTTTGCAGTGATTCTGCCATCAAGTCAAATGTGGGTAGAATATTCACCATCTGGGAGGAGCGCAATGTATATGATTCCAACTTCATATCAGAGCTCAAAGAAATGCTAGGTAAGTAAACACTTAGAACTTTGTTGTCCCTACTTCCACCCTTCTTTTTCTCATTCCAGTTGCAGCCTTATCTTTGGCACTTTGCCAGTCATTAAACCAAAACAATCTTTATCAGCTTTGAATTTGGCTATTAATCCAAATGGAGACAGGCATTTGCTAATGGTTATTTGATGCTTTCTTCTTTTAGTGGCTATAAATCTTCAGCCATGTTTCCATTAAAATTTTATGAGCTGAGTAGCAAGTCAATAACTCTTTTACATAGGACACTATCAGTATGAGCTTCTAGAATAAAGCTAGGTGAGGTCAATGCTTGAAAAATACTAAGCTGGGGAAAGCTCACTTGTATATGTTACGGTTATCTTCAGAAATGCATTGCAATGAATTTTAGTATTGAAATTAATGCACTGAGAATATTTTTACTACAGAAATAAAAGCATTGTTCTACTGTGGAAATGCATTGTAAATGCTCTATTGTCGTAAATGTAAATTGTATAAATTCTAATGTTTGTTTTGTGGATGTAAGGGAATCCGACAGAATGGTAGATGTAATTTGACAATGTGGAAATGAAAGATTGAGAAAAGCATGTTACGTCTCAAACATATGTATTATTATGAAGATAAGTCTTTATGCATTTCACCGCTGCGACATCATCAGAAGAAGTTTGAACACTGCAGAAAAGTGAATGGTATTTGGTCTTTAAAGACCAAATATCATTCTTCACTTCTTTCGACTATCCCAATATGGATGGTTGCACTGTTCAACTTCTGATGATGATGCCGCTCGCAGCGCAAAATGCATCTTCATGATAATAAATATGTTTGATACGTAACATGATTTTCTCAATCTTTCATTTCCACATTGTCAAATTACATCTAAATTCTAATCTGTATTCATTAGTTGTATTTTCTTTGATTTTTCAAAGAACAAAATAAAGTATCAGTTTGGGTCATGAATAACCACTGAATTAAGCATTCTCTTAATTTATATTCTTCAAATTATATAACCAATAAAGATGTAGAATTAATTAGAACAAATTCATAAATATAATTCATAAACTGTTTTTAAATTGATTGTACAATTTGATTATTAATTTATTAAATCTTTCATAAGACCTCAAGATGAGGATTTTTTCCCTTCAACAATAACAATACTGATTTCACACTTCATTAGTAAATTAGAAAAAAAATCAATCATGCTAATAATACCTTATCTTATTTGGGATCAACATTAAAGTAATGATAACATTTGATTCTTGATAGTCCATTTAATGATTGCTAATTATTTATACAATTGCACAAGATTACAGTTGTAAAAAGAAATGAAGTTTCATTGGTTAAGAAATATTGAATCTCTTCACTTGAAAAACCAATTAACTCACATTCTCTGTAGATTATGTTTGATTGAACTACATCTGTTAGAATTTTGTCTGAATTCGCTCAGGTAATAGCTTTATATTTTATCATACTTTTTGCTTCTCTATGGGAAATATTGTCAGTGATGACATAGCAATATTTCTTAAGATGCAGAAAACAGATTTCTTGTTAATTTCTTATTGGCGGACAAGGAGATGGTAAACCAATTTACTATTGGCAGTGCAAAGGAAGATATGTCAGGAATTCTGAATAAAAACAAAGGAATCAGTAGGTGGTCTAAATCCAAGGCATAAACAAGGAATCAAACCATTTATTTTCCTTTTTTCTGCTGCTCTATATTCCATCAAGCAGTAGATATTGATAAGTGTGAGTACTTGCGTATATTTATACATAAACAAAAATTATTGCTACATATGTAAATATTAATGATTAATTAATAATCAATGTCTTGAACTTTGATTTATAACTAAATCTGCTTGCATAATTTCTGTCTACCATGTGAAGCAAATGTGTTGAATTGTTCTAAATCATGCATTTTGTGTATTAAAACTGATTTTAAATACAAACAAAAATGTTTCTCAGGATCACTTTCACTCTCTTTAGAAATGCACAAGTAATCAGTTTTTTGACTTAAGAGGAAAGAATAAAAACCAGGAAGGACATTTGGAAAGATAAAAATGAATATTTTGATAGGTGATTAAATAAAAAATATAAAATAATGATTTAAAGAAAGGCTATTCAGATGTTAAACCAGATTTATAAAAACCTTATGTCCATGTGATAGCTATTGTGAGTTTAGATATTTCTAAGCCTTGTAAGTCTTGTTTTATGGGTCCAACAATCCTTTCAAACTGGTATGGGCTTGATAGATCCTTTACAAAAATGTGCCCTTCTAAAATTAATTTTGTACTTAGAAAATTCACAGCACTGCTATCATATAAATGACTAAATTGAGTTCTTTTTTGTTGAGGGTTTCTGCTTTACATGTTGAGAGATGAATCTTCCTTTTTATGTGCACATAAAACATTCATTAATTTCAATACTTTATCTTGTTTTACTCTTTCTCTACAATTAATCAGCCAATGTCTTCATAATTGTTGCTATCATCAGCAATGTTTTGAGAAGCTAACAATTGTTGAGAAAATTAAGATAACTCTGACACAATTGTTTTGATGGAAAATAAACCACCTCTCTTCAAGTGATCTGATCCAGCAAAATGTGTATTTGCTAACCTCTCTGTAATTTCTACACTGTCTATCTGCACTCTTACCCATACAAGAAGCAAAATCAGTTTGTGATTTTGCAACATAATTCCTCAGCCAACTTATAATACAGTTGCATGTGTGTGTGTGTGTGGGGGGGGGACTGAAACTGCATCAAAGAGGAGATAACTCTTATGTTAGTGATCTCTGTCTTAACAGATGTATGAAAAAAGCAATCGCAGAAAAATACAGGAATTTTTCAAAAAGATATCCTTGGAAAACACTAATGCAACATGAAATTATTTTTTCATCTAATGGCCAGAACAATCCTTTTTGGTGTAACATGTTTGCTGTGTTTTGTCTGCTGGTGAAACAACCAATGTGATGGCATATTATTTTTTCATCTAATGGCCAGAACAATCCTTTTTGGTGTAACATGTTTGCTGTGCTTTGTCTGCTGGTGAAACAACCAATGTGATGGCATATTATTGTTGCAGTCACTGCTAAACAAGTTTGGAGGCTGGTTAACTAGAAGTTATCTATAAGGCAATAAATATTGAATGTTCATTATATCCTTGACATTCTTTTTGTTGACAGTGTTTGTTGGGATGATGTAGCCCATATTTTTGCTTTTTCTTTTTTTTTATAATGCAGACAGTAGAGCTTGAAATTATTAAATGTTTTTACTATTTTAATGAATTCTATTAAGCTTTTTCAATACATCTCCAAATTTAAGATATAAATAACAATGGTATTTATTTTTTGGTGTTTTTTTTTTTTTTTGAGATGCATAACTTTGGTAGTAATACATTAATATAAGTAACTGAAAAGAATCTTGGATTTAGTCTTGTCAAAAACATTAAAGTATTTAAGGCTTTAGTGTTTGCGTGGAGGAACATAAATATGAGCAATCTCTATGGTTAAGCAAACTTGACAAGATTTCATTACTTCAAAACTAACCTATCAACGTGTTTAATATCTGAATTAAAATGTCCCAGTAGACTTCTAAAAGAGATCTACTGAGCATATATATCCCAGCAGTCATAGAAACCTTGGGATATATATATATGTCCCAGGAGTCTCGAATGTGTTGATGTACTCCACCCCCTGCTTACCAATATATAAATTTGCACAAACCACTGAACATACTTTGCAAAATTGCCAAATATTCAAGGGAAACTTGTAAAGTATTGGATCTGATGATTGAGCTCAGTTTTATTACAGCATACTTTATTGATTCATATTTGTTTATATTGTAAGGAAGCATATCGTTTTTTAAATTTGTTATTGTTATTGGTATCTATTAATATATCAGTGCTTAACAGTTCAAGGGGTGTATGATCCATTTTGGCAAAAATTGAGTTACAGGTGCCATCTTGTTCCCTAGACATCATCTGATGTAAAAACTTTTATCTTCCTACCATTCAGAACTTGAAAAAAACATTTATTTTAAAACCAAACTTATTAATTTAGCACTTTTATTAACTAAGATATCACTTTTTATTTAAAGAAATTGGACGATACACTCCTTGAGCAGTTAAGTCCTCATATTTACATCACTCTACCAAATTTGACACACAGCATTTCATAAGTTAATGAAGGTCAACAAGGCATTCTCATTTCCCAGATTCAACATTGTTTGTTTATAAATATGCATACAAAATACTGATACAGTAATCCTTTGATCCCGGTGGGGAAAAAAGCCAGGGACTATCATTCACTATGGGTGTTTTGCTATCTCGGAGTTAACAGTCCTAATAAACAACTAATTGCCACTCTGGTAGTTCAGCATACCATATTATATCGGTTGTGAGAGACAAACACCCTCTGGCCTATCTCTCTCTCTCTCTCAACCTTTTTCTGCCGGGGACCTTTATACTTTTAAGATTTTTTCTCAATGAAATAAAAAATCAAACTTCATAAAAATTACTATTGTCAGAAAATATTTCATTTTCTGACAATTCACCACTTTATTAAGAACAGTCTGTTAAATGTGAAGTTTTCTCTGGGCAGCTAACATATGTGATTCTGCCATTAACTCTTGAATTCATTAAAAATAATAAATGTCATTATCATGGGAAATAACTCCTGATTGCAATTATCTCCCGTAGACCATTAGGTGAATTTTAAAAGATTTGTTCTGTTCAATACATAGTTCCATTATTTTTAACTCTATTCATTGAAGAGTTCCACTTCCAATTGCAAGCAATCCATGAATTAGTCTGTACTAATCCTTAAGTTTGTTAAATCATATGTAAGATTATTCCTCACCTTCTTTTGTTTAATTTTAGTCTCTGCATTTATTTTCATTTGATTATTTTTTCATATTAATAAAACTTCAAAATATAAAAAAGATGGATACAACTTTAAAAAAAAAAATGTTATCATTTGTATCAACCCCCACCCCCAACAAAATGAATTTAAAATTAATGATTTGATTTTTGTATTAATTGCAGATCTTGACACCGGAAACCGTCATTCAACGCGTGCTTCTCAGATGGCAGCATCACCAAAACCTAAGCTGAAAACCCCAAAACCCACAATCCTAAAGCCCTCAACACCAAAACCTTCAACCCCAAAACCCTCAACCCCAAAACCCGCAACCCCAAAACCCTCAACCCCCAAACACACACCTCAACAACCCTCATCACAACAGCAGACACAACAGACAGAAGGTATTCAATAAGACTCAATAGATTTCTTCTTTTTTTTTTCTTTTTTTTTCTTTCTTATTTTTTCTTTCTTATTTTTTCTTTTTTCTTTTTTCTTTCATTGTCATCTTTTCTCTCCTCTCTTTAATGTTTTTCTAAAGTAATACAAATGTGAAAGAGAGAGAGAAGCAAATAACTAACACTGCTCATTATTGATATCAGTTCAGATTGATATTTTGTTCCCCAACTGGTTGCTTTTTCCAGGAAGAAAATACTTGAAATATTTATTGTTCCTTTGCATTTGCAAAACAGAAATTGCATTCAACTGATGTTTTCAACAGTAAGAAATACATATCTTTAGTTATAAATGGATTGTCATAAGAATATGGAAAACCCTTTTTTATCAATAGTAAAACTCTATCCACCCATGTTAAGAAATACATGCAAAAACATGACATGGAAAAACTGTTTCAAATTTGGTCAAAGGCAGAAATGAAAAAAAGATTGCCCACACTTTAAAAGAGAATAAACTTTTTCAAGTTATTTTTTTTCTTATCATAAATTTTTATTTGCTGATTGCTATTTAGTAAATGAGAAACTTCTGATGACCCTTACTAGGCCTTACTGATTAGGCTATGAAAGTTAATCAGCAGGCATCATTCAAATTTAACTACAATTGAAGAAATCTCTCCTCTCTCTGCGTGTGTGTATGCACATTGACATTTACCAGATATATTAGTCAGCACACAGTGCAGTGTCAAGTTTGAAGTTTTTTGGATCAGCAGTTCTCGAGGAATCTGATAAAAATAAATAAAAAATTAAAGACTATAGATCTTTTATCTAAAATTATAGATCTAAATTTAGATATAAATATCTAAATTGATAATAGATCTAAATTTTGCTATAAGAGAAGAAAAGTAACCGAATACTTCAAAGTTGTAGTTTTGTACAATGGACTGAAACTTGTTATTATGGCAGGCACACACCACAAAGTCTGGCCCTTTTTAAACATGCATCTTTGGAACGGGCACTTCCTTAGGTTCTTATCTGATTTTACCTTTATGTCCTTTTTAAAGATTATTACAAAGTAATATTGTTTTTAAATTTCCACTGTGAGACAACGGTACTATTTTCCCAATGACTTTTTGTAAGCAATGTAAACCAAATTTATTTCTTCTTGGGATCATCTTTAAAATATTTTAAAATAATTAGGGTACACAACTAATTAATTAATGATTCCATAAAATAATTTAAATGAGCAGTATTTACATTAAAGTAAAATAGTTTCCTTTTTATATCAGGGGAAATTTAATAAATTCAATAACTGATTAAATCCATACAGAACTTTTTATTGGAATCTAATTATTATTTGGATTTCTCTAAAAGCATTTTGATTTAATAAGTTTTCTCTGTTGTCTGGGTTTTAAAGGGACCCTCAAAACCAGAAAAAATTATTAAAGTAGTGCTTTCAAATGAAAATACTTTTTTATGTATAAATTATCATTGATAAAAAAGTATTGCTCATAAGTATTTGAACAAGTATCTGTTTTCGGTCCCTGGGATTGCAGGGGCCAATATGGATTCTGAGCATGGGAGAAAAAAATTAACTTACTAGTTTGGCCACTCTTCCATATAGCAATGTGAGTTCTATTTTTTAATCTCCTTGAAAAATTCTAAAAAAGATTTTAGAAGAATAGAAACAAACAATTTGATTTTTTTTTTTTCCATTTAACAATTTAATTCTTAAAAAAATAAACATTTTCAAGAAATTTAGCATTCAGAACTACAAAACATGACTAAATGCATCCCTTGTTATGTTGCTAAAAATATTTTTTCTCGTGTAATGTTCCTGTTTTTAACTCTCAAACCCAGTGATTAGGAGTAAAATGGCTCTGTTCAAATACTTATAACAGGTATTGTATAAATGCACACATACAGGCCTCCCCTGTTATATCGCGAATGTTGGGGTCCAAGAAAGCCAACCGCGTTATAACTGGGCCACGATAACAGCATGGGCAATATTCAAGGACACGTGTTAAGTGAAAGTAAAGACGGCTAACATTGTCTATTGTATAAAAAATAAATGAGATTTGAACAAATAAACAAAGGTATTCTTTAATGTTTTTTTATTAAATAATACCACCAAAATAACTCCAATTACAAAATATACAAAATTTCAGTATTCAAAAAGAAAAGTTACAAGTTTACATCAATGACTCAATGCAAAGACACAAATTAACAATATACCAGACAAGTTTCAAAAATATTTCTAATGATTTGACACTTTGTGAAAGAACTCAAAAGATATAAATAAATAGAATAAACAATTTGTTTTTTAAAATTTGTTTTTACATTTAAAAAAACAAAACAATGGTAAATTTAAACTCTGATAACGAAGCTCAATTGTAAACGATCAAAAACAAGTTATGTTTTCATTTGAACGTACAAGCTGCCACCACTATATAAACAAACTTGTATGCTTAAAAAAGAATGCTAGAAAAAATGAAAAGTTTTTATAACTCATATTACCTGCCACAGCGGGAAACTACCACAACAATGGACAATGTTAAAGTGGCTTCCGGATTATGCAGATTGCATACATTTTTAAAAAATAAAATATATATCGGGATACAACTGTTTTGTTTTAGTTTTATTTGTAAAAATATATTGTAGATAAATTTAAAGTCATAAAAACCTGAATACATTGTAGATCGATTAAATTCTTTGAAAAAAAATGTTTAGTAACAAATCTTTATTAACTAGAAATATGAATTAACAAGTTGTCTATCTTTGTTTTTCAAATCGTTTTTTAATTCACGTTTTTCTGAACGAGTGTGTAATAATAAAGGTAAAAATTTGGGTGTCCACCATCCACCCACCTTATATTGCAAACCCTGCTATATTGGAG
>VCCN01001001.1:1111002-1152295 GCA_006491835.1 Architeuthis dux | reverse complement strand
TTCTTATTCTTAAATTCTTATTCTTATTCTTATTCTTCAATTCTTCTTCTTCAATTCTTCAATTCTCCATTTCTAAGCTGGTCGGCTATGTATGTATCACACAATAGGCTTTTAGTGGGGGTTCATTTTGCAATGTAAGTTTATAGTAAATTGGTCCCTTGGTTTGTATCTGGCAATTCAGGCTTGATTTTTTTGAAAATTCAGACTGCACAACAAAAGGCTAGAGAAGTAATTTATTCATTGATCACACATTTTTCCAATTTTTTAATTGATCACCCCCAACATGACGGTTTCTATTATGTGACTAACCAGACCCGTCATATATACTGTTTCCTTAGTCTACATTCTTCTGTATTCTTCCCTTCCCATCATAGTCATCATTCCACATATTAAGGACCTGCCCCTTATGCCAAATGCCAAATCATTCCTGAATAGCTCTTGTAAAAAATCTGAGCAAAGTAAACAGTTTTTCAATTTATTTTGCGTTAAAATATTTTTTAGATAGGAAAAAATTGCAGTAGTAATATTAACTTTTTACAATGTACTGAGAGACTTTTTGTTTTGTTTGAAATAAATCTGAAAGAGGATTGTTTCTATAGAGTTTCTAGGATTCCAACTTTTTTTTTATCTCTTTCTTTTTAATTTAATTCCAATAGCAGAGAATATGTGAGAAGTCTGTAGAATAACCTTGTGGCCAATACCCTACCCCCTGCCTTTTCCTTATCAATTTACAGACTGTGTTTCGTATAATGTTACTAGTCTAGCTCCCCACTTCTCTCTCTATCCTTCCTTTTGCTGCTTGTTGTGTCTGCATTTATGGACTAGGTCAAAACATGGACAAATGTATATATTGTCTTTACTTATTCATTTTAACCAGAATACAATTTCTTAGTGGCACAAATTTTAGTCAGAAGAAGCACTGTTGTCTTGTAATAATTATTTGCAGGAATAATGGCTTTGCTGGATATCAATCCTGTAAACTAGAAAAAAACTAATTCTGTTTTGTTTTTGTATTTGTTTTTTTATGAAAAATTAATAGAAGCCTACAGTTTCAACAAATTAAAGAAATGATAATTTTTTTCTGTCACTTTGCAATATGTCAACTTGAATATAATTTTACATTCTAATAAGCAAAATGTAAAGTGTAATGGTCTCCTGACAATAAACCACTAGCTATTGTCAGTATTTCTAAATTATTTAAAGTTTTACATACAATTTCAATGTCTTTGTTTGATTGCAAAATTTAGAAGCCCAGACCCATTCCAAGTCTTAAGATCATAAGATCCGTGTTTTGTAGGGTGGGCTGTTAAAATAACTGCAAAACTTGAAAGCAGTTAGGATGAGTGTACTAAATCTTTCTGTTGAAACCCCTACAAATTTAGCATTTATGACCTAAATTGAGTTGCATTCCCATGTTAAATTAATATATAGGTCATCAATTGGTATTAAGAGCACTGGAATGGAGGTCATGAAATTTGAAGATTTCAGCTTTGAGGCTTACTATAGTTTGTTTACTGTCATTAATTGAGATAACAATTGAACCATGTTTCATTTGTGGTACCATTGGCACGGAAGTTAATTTGTTAATTGCTTTTATTTAATCAAAAGATAATTATGTAAGAATATGAGAATGGTACTTATGTTGCAATATTGAACAGCATTCATGTTGTTGTGTTCATTGTTTCCTCTTCTTTTCCTATCTAGTAGGATTTTCTCTCATCAATGTCCTCAACCTATTGTATTCTCACTCGTCGACGTCCTCCACCTATTGTATTCTCACTCGTCGATGTTCTCCACCTATCGTATTCTCACTCGTCGACGTCCTCCACCTATCGTATTCTCATTCATCGACGTCCTCCATCTATCGTATTCTCATTCATCGACGTCCTCCATCTATCGTATTCTCACTCTTCGACGTCCTCCACCTATCATATTCTCACTCTTCGACGTCCTCCACCTATCATATTCTCACTCTTCGACATCCTCCACCTATTGTATTCGCTCTCATCTACGGACAGATGCACTATATCCAACTTCTCTTTCTTCTCTTAACATGGCTCTTCAGTAATGAAAGTTGAATCGTTTTGTATTTACTCAAACATCAGACATAAGCTTTGACATTATATTGTGTCCATCAAATCTGTCAGCTACAGCTTCTTTCACTTTATGGCTACAGTGACATCTCCTTATTAGAGAGTGATGTAATTTTAATTTTTCCGTTTATCAATTTTTGGTGGATCATCGTTTAACCCTTTGTTCAAGTGCTGTGGAAAGTCACTCAACATCATACTCATTACAATGATGGAAGAGAAAATTTAGCACTTAGATACCACTTTTTGTTTTTATTTCTATTTCTCTTTAAGTTTATATGGCAGTAACAGTTTGAATGGTTTCAAGTCTTACCCATATTAGAAGACCTAATTATCCATAAATAATTGTGACCTCACAAGCATTGGTTTCAAAATAATCTATGAAGGATACTATCATTTCTAATGACTATGTAATCCTGATCTGATTTCAGTTCAGAGCTAGAAATACCTCTTCTCCCCAGATAATCAGTCCTGTGCAATATTTAACCACTTCCCAACGAGGGCAGAATGTGACACAAGATCGGTTTAATGTTGAGTCCCACAAGCATATGTGTGGGCAAGGACAAAAATTGCCCAGTCCTCGTGATCAGTGTCATGACTACTCCCACCCCTTATAGTGCAATGGGGGGGGGGGGGTACTGCCCCATCATTGGAACTAGACCTTCCTTGTTTATGTTGCGTCCTGCCCAAAGACGAGAGCCCTACAGATACTACAGTAACATCCCAGCCCGAAGTCTGGGTAGCTGTACTCTGATCCTAAAATCAGTCCTGTGCTTATGAAACTAGTGATATTCTTTGTGTGTGTGTGTGTGTGTTCTTTCAAATTATTTACTGGGGAAAAGTAGTGTTATTTTTTTGTTTTTCAGCCCATCCAGGTGCTTTTAAAATTATATATGATTTGTGATATCATATTGTAAATTGATTTTCAATGCTTGAATATAGAGGCAGATGAAAACAATTTGTGGCCCATTAGTCCTAACATTTGTTGGTTTTTCCACAGACCTCAAAGCTTGCTGTCATTGCATCACTGTTTTAATGATATTGAAACCTGATAGTATCCCAGTAATTAATAAATGTTTTGTTTAATTAAATAATTGTATCTGCTCACACCCATACTGCTCTACCTTTAAAATCTGATAGTGGAAAAATTATTTCATTCATTCTATCCATTTTGAGATTTAAGTTTCTTCTGATGAGATTTAAGATTCTATCAATGGTGATGGCCTGCATAGAAAATTATGGGTTTTTTTATGGGTGTCTTGCATTGTGCTTTTATTTCTTAATTTCCTATTCTCTAACCTCGTTTGGAACCCTGTTTACTCAATTCATTGTATTTCTTTCTCTTTCTACATCCAGAATGGCCACCACTTTTCAGATATTGTCTCTGCTTATGTGTATTGGCCCTTGAGGGCATCACATCATTTCTTACTTTATTATTTTTAAAAATTCAATTTGGGTTAGCATTCACTGACTTATATTGGACAAATATACTAGTTTACACGTGCCGTCAAAAATGACGGCATATCTGAAATATATATACATATTGCATTTTTTATATGTAGATAATAGAGATTTGCATTACAATGAGCTTGGAAAATAGCGTTCTATTGACCACAAACAGATATTTTTTTTATTACTTTTTTTTGTTATTGTTCTAAATTCAGCATTTCTATTACATCATTAGAACATAAAATTCTATTTTACTACATCAGTTGCGTCCCTTAGCATGACAGAGTACAAACACACCTTGCTAATTATTATATGTGTGAATTCTCTGTCCATTATTTGACCATCCAGACAACATTGTACCATGAGCTTACATGAAAGCATAAACATAGTAGCCATTATCCACTATTTCATCACTCTTACATGTAATCAATATTACATGAGGGAAATTTAGTTTTATGTTGACATGGGGCAGTGGAAGAAAACTTAAATGCAGAAATTATTTTGCAGAATAAAAAAAATTAGACTTTTAAAATCTGTTGACAAAGGAAAACATTTTCTCTTATTCTGAGTAGTGGGACAACAAAAGCTTAAGACTGAAACATACTTGCTTAGAAAAGAATTACTGCTTTTTTAAAAGTCCAGGCTGTAGATATATATGTATGTACACATACAGAATACATAAAATTACTACAGAGAAACCTTGATTATCTGAACTAGTATTTTGTTTGGATAATTGATTGTTCGAATAACTGATCTGAACACAATTACAGGACCTTGAAATCTTGGATAATTCAAAATTTGAATAATTGATGTTTGGATAACCAAGATTTCTCTGTATATATTTGGACCTGCTATTTGGTATAGTAAAGTAAAGGGTAGCTGCATATATGATCATCTCTAATTTTATCCTAAAACTGATGAATTATTTCAGCCAGTATTTTTCATTTCTCAGTTTTAACCTATCTTTTTCTATTGTAACTGCTTCCCTGGTGCAATCTTATTCAAGATTGTAATATAAAACAATTATAAATCAGCACAAATTTAACAAAAATGGTGCAGCAACAAAAATAATTCTATAACTTGTGTATGGGTGATATTCAAGAGTGGGAAATAATAAGTGAAAAACAGCCAACCTTGTGTATTGTATAAAATTTAAGTGAAATTTGAACAAATTAACAAAGGTATTCTTTAATCATTTTTATTAAATAATATTACAAAATATACAGTATTCCAAATTTCAGTAAAAAAAAAAGGTTACATCAATGACTTAACGCTAAGATACAAATTCACAATATATACAAAACAAGTTTTCAACACATAATGATTTGACACCTTGTGAAAGAACCAAAAACATATAAACAAGTGGTTCCAATCATAATCCTGATTAGCAATCCGGAACATATCTCGAATATTGAAATCTCGAAACTAAAGATCAAAATTCGCCCACTCGATTGTATTCTATAAATGACCTAAAAACAAGAAAAACAAAGTTGAATTTAATATAACTATGGTATTTATTCCTTGATTACTGAATTTATTTATAAAAACATTACTCTCTAAAAAAAAAAATTGTGAATAAAAAAAACACTGGTAATTTTAAACGTAATTTTAGTTTAAATTGAATAGTGTTTTTGTTTTTTCAAATGTAAAATCAAATTACAAAAACAGTGAACTCATTTCTATATAATAGAAAAAAATAATTTTCATATCAGATCTTTTTTTTTTTTTAATACTTTCGGAATTTTGACCTTTCGACATTGTAGGTTTAGGGTTTCGTAAGTTGTCTATCTTTGTTTTTCAAATTGAAGTAATTTAATATTTTAGTCATATTAAGACTTTTAATGAAATTCTTTTTTAATTTGCGGTTTTCTGGAAGAGTGGGGGATGACATAGGTAAAATTTTAGGGTCCACCATCCATCGCAAACCATGCTCTAACAAACCGTGTTATATTGGGAGGCCTGTATTGTAGAGAAAACTGGATAGATATAACATATTTATTCTTCAAGCCTTTTTCTGTTCTTAGTTATTCATCAAATATCAGCTTCTCTTCAGGACAATGAAGTATAACATTTTATTTTCTCACTGGCCTAAGCTCATTGGTTAGTATTATAATCACATGATCATATTACTTAATGAAACAATGTTTTCTGTTTATTAAGTTAAACTAGGTATAATTGTGAGGTTCATTTTTTTCATAGATCAGTTCTGAACACTCCTATATTTTATTTTCATGTTCATTTATTTACAAATTTGTCCTTAGTTGTATCTAAACTGATAGTTGGTTGTAGAAAATGAAAAAATTCACTGTTGTAAATCATAAAGATGCAACCTTAGATCTCTTACCTCAGTTTTCTGTTCAAGTTCAGAGTAGAAAATAAAAGATATTTATTGATGAAAAGGAAGCAATGTTTGTCTTTATTTTTGTAGATGTTAAGGCTCTTGAAAACAACTATTTCATTCCTTTCTTTGTTCTTAGATCGAGCCCATGGTAAAGAATTCTCACGGCAGTTTGAAGATGCCTGTAACAAACTTGATGACTATGTTGTGAACTTACAGAAAGAAATAGACCATCGAACTGTTATGATAACGATGCTGGAACAGAGTGAACTCTTCTATGAGGACCAGTACAAAGAGGCGAAAATAGTGGCCAATGTAAGTAAAGAATAAAAGATAGATGGAATTTTAAGTCTTTTATTTCAGATTGTAAAAACTTTCAGTGTGTTGGATATTGGAAATTCCACATTCCATACAGGAATCTTTTTTTTTTTTTGGCTATTTGCAAACCAACAAACAGATCAGATACATTGATTGGACACCATTCAGTTCCTACAAAATTTCAAGAGTAAAAAATATTGCAGTTTTGATATGGATTCAATTTCCATAATTGAAACACAAGCAGAAAGAAACATGGAGTAAGATTTATAATTGTGCATTAATAACTTAGAAAATTAAGCTACACCACATAATAGAGTGGTTTTTTTTAAGAAAGAAAGAAAATTAGCATTCCAAGGGAAATTATGAATCACTGCCACCCACCCAGTCCGTTGAACTTTGAATTTCACTAAGGGTGTTGATTACATATCCCAGTTTATAGGCATATCATTGATGTTTATGTAAAAAACTTGGCTTGCGGAGAATGACATGTACAATCCAATGGTGTTGTAAACTGATCAGAGTAGAGCAATGATCAGCAGATCACTGTTAGACAGTGATAAAAAATACCATTAATTTGGATTTTGTTGGTAAAATCTTTGTTATTTGAGTGATATTTTACAATCTTTGGGATAATTCAATTCTCATACTTTTAAGAATAATTTCTCACCTCTATTATAACTTCTATGGCTAACCTCTGGTTTATCTTCAAACAAAAGTCTAGTTATATTTAAACATTGGGAGCTAAAAGTTCACTGAATCGGGAGCTAAAGATTCACTGATATATTGCAAGTTTATTTTTGGGCAAGAGTGTGTAGTTATATTTATATATCAGGAGCTATATATACAGTAAACCCTTGCTATAACAAACTTAATTGGGGGGGTGGGGTGGGGTGGTGTTAAAGCCGAAAGTTTGTTATACCCGGTGGTTGCCCCTCGTTCGGTAAATAAGAGTAAGTATAAATCAGTTAAATGCTGTCTACCAAATAGGTCAGCAGTGATGCTATATATGTGATAAAAAAACTACAAAATCACTTTTTAAAACGCTGGGTGTTAAGTTTTAATCTGATTACGGTTGCCTTGCATATAGTAGCATATACGTATATGCATCCTTTTGAATGGCGTGGGGTACTTGAGAAGCTGTAACGATTGAATCATTTGATACTTGTTACTTTGTCTCCAGGTGTGGGGTACTTGAGAAGCTGTAACGATTGAATCATTTGATACTTGTTACTTTGTCTCCAGCATGGACTTGAGTTCTGATGTGTTTGAAATTAAATTCACTATTATTTTCAGTTAGAACAGTAGAGACAATTTAATGTATATGCTTCATTTTACCTCATAAATTAAGCAGTGGTAATACAAATAGAAGGATATATAGTGCACTATAATGACGGAATCTGTTTGAAATTATAGCAGTAGAGTTTCCACACATTAGATATTCCCTTGTCGAAATTTGATTCTCACAATTTCTAAGTACAGGTTCAAAATTTAGTTCTGCTGCATCTCGTGTATTCACATCTGGTAGCAGCAGCTCAATCTGTGACATTCCAGTTTCTACTCGTTCTGTATATTCACAATTTTTGCAGGACTCATGATGTAGATGTTTATGCTTAAAGTGAGAGAACATTGTTTTATTTTGGATAAGTTTTTTCATGGCATCTTGTGGATCATGTTGTCAACCATCACTAAAGTTTTGATCATGTAGAAGGTTCTGAAATAAGTAACTGAGTGAATATGGCATGTCTAGTTGAGGTTCTATTGCATTGTAGAGACTGCAAGTTGATAATTTTGAAAGGGACTATCAATGTAGGTGTCCAATAGAATCTCCTCCTCACATTGGTCATTTGAATTATTTAAAAACAGGTCTGGTTAGTCACCCAATAGAAACTGTCACATGATCAATGTCTTTTGGCAACGGTGATCAATTAAAATATTGGAAAAGGGGTGACCAATGAATAAATTACTTCTCTCACCTTTTGTTGCATCACTAAAAAGCCTGAATTTTCCAGAAAACAAGCGTGAATGCTGCTGGACACAAACTAAGGGACCAATTTAGCATGAATGCTGATAGATACAAACTAAGGGACCAATTTAGCATGAATGCTGATAGACACAAACTAAGGGACCAATTTAGCATGAAATTACACCCCCCCCCCCCTACCAAAAACAAACAAAACGTTTCCTCATCTCATTGAGGAGAGTTTCTACTATGAACAGTTATGGCTGGACAAAGTCCAAATAGATAGATACATAAATGTCAGAACACATGAATAAACCTAAACCCACCAACAGTGTTTTTGTTTGTTTTTTTTTCAAACTTTTTTTCAAACCTGACCTTTGTCGGTAGTGGGAATTTAAAAAAAAAGGGTTGTTCTCTAACTACGTTTTGATAACATCCATGAAGTTCCATAGCAAAAGAAACAAGGGAAATGGAATACTAATAATGAGAAGGAGTTTGTAGCTTTACTTTCCGAGTCTAGAGCGGGGCTGTCCATCATGAGGCCTGCAAAGCAATTTTGTGTGGCCTAAAATCAACTATTAGCAGTAGAAGCTGTAGTTCAGCTGGAGATAATTGAGTTACAGCATATGAAGGCACTAAACAACAAGCTTGAGGGACAATACCAGCAGAATTTTGGATGAATTATGTTTCTAGCATTGACTTGCCGCATATGTTTAGGAGCTGTTAGAAAATACTAAAGGCCAAAAAAGAACATGTTTGACTGAACATTTACAAGACTTGGTGAGAGCAACAACAACAACTCAATCCAGAAATAAAAGATATTGCTGCATCAATTCAAGGCCAAGTATCTCATTAATTGTAATGTTAATTAAAACTTCATATTGTATTGTCACTTTTTTTCATACTACATCATTCTTTTTTGTTTGTAATTTGTTTTACAATTATAATAAAATAAGTCAGGTTCCTTTTAGTTGTATGGGAAGAGATGTAAAAAAATAAAATATATTTTTTAAAAATCATCATCCTTATAAAATGAAAAAAATGGCCTGCGAGCTGCAAAAGATTGGACAGCACTGGTCTAGAGTGTATTTTTTTATAATTAAGATTCAGTTCTTTAGATTAATGTCCTCAGCTAGATTTATATCAATATATTTAAATTGTAATGTATTTTCTGAAAAGAAAGTTGGGCTGTATTCTCATCCTAATAGGAATTCATGAAATTTTGTTTAGCAATCTCTGATCTTATCAAGTCAAAATGGTTAATAGAATGTGGGTTCTACTCATCCCGTAATTATAAAGCCATAGACATATAATTATGGAAATATACTCTTCAGCCTCTCCCTTTTCCTTTCAGTCCAGTAAATCTGATGATATAAAATGGTTGACTTGACAATCCTTGAAAGTCATTTTGACCTCAACAATGCTGGTTACAATCCCAAAACTGAGTTCAGATTGTCTAGAATTGTTTGGTATTGTAATGAATTTTGCCTTGGACCTGAAGAAATATGGAGAATTGTGTGCTGAAGATATTCATTTCATTGCACTAGGAAGCTCATTACTCCTCAATAGCAACAATACATTTAAAAAAAGATATTTCTCATTGTTTTTATTTTTTAAATTTTGGCCTGCTTCCAATTGTATAACAATACTGTATATTTTCTTTCTGCTTGTATTCAAATTATATTTTCTTTCTGCTTGTATTCAAATTCTAAGCAGATGCAACATGTGGTTGAGCATTTGTTCATTAGTTCTTTTTTAGATAGAGTTGACATAATTACTGTATTGTTACAGTTTTGAAATTTCTAAAAGAAAATATAAATTTTATTAACAATGTAATTAAATGTACATTACATGACCAAAAATCTATTAGTTTATTATTCATCAGTAAATATTACTTGAACATAATTCAAAATGTAGTCTGAGTCAGCTTTACGATCATTCACTCTTTGCTTTGTCTAATCATTATTGTTTCTTCTTAATGTGTCAATCTGGAAAATGAATCAGTGCACCCTATTTTCTGTGCTAACTAATCACATACCCCAAATCCTGGTTTACTATAGTCTCTTAATGATGAGATAAGTTGTTTTTTGTATAAAGGGTAGATCTTAACCATTCTATGCCTTGATCTCTGTCCTTTGTATCAGAAAAGGTGACAGCTTTCCTTTAACTCTTAGATTCATAGAGCGCTTGTAATCGCTGTGGAACTCTTCAATGAATAGGATTTTTAAAAAATGGAACTCTTTTTTGAATTGAATAAAATATTTTAAAAATAATAAAAGTGCAAGGAAAGTAACTTTAATCAGAGGTTACGCCCCATGAATTACTGTATGAATTCCCTAGTATGAATTTAAGAGTTGATTCAGCAGAGATGCACAGACTATCATAAAGTTTCCCCTAAGCCAAAAGTTTTAGCCTGCTAAAGCATATTTTTGATGTGGCCATCTTCAGATTATATGGTACAGATCAATGCTCAACTGTTTATATTTCTTTCTTTCAGGCATACAAAAACTTTGGCTCAAGGGTGGCCATTGTGAAGAAGAAATTGGATGAGCTGAAGTTGACATTACCTGACCCTCCAAGCCCAATTCCTTCTCCCACACCAGATGCACCCTCACCTGGCAGCACCCCACCAGCTGATATTGAGATGCAAGCAGATAACACGGAAGCTGTCGACATGGAATTGTCAGAGTCTGATGATGATACAGATGCTACGCGTAATATATTGGGTAAGTGTCCAGAAACCTCAAGCCTTAATACTTAATTACTTATGTCTGTAAAGGAATATAAGTTTAGGACTAGGAATATGTTTTCAACCTGTCTTTCTTGTTACTGCCTAACAAACTTTGTTCATGTAAGGTCATTCTCTTTGCTTTTTTGGCCTCTGTTTTGCATTTGTGTCTGTTATACTATTTTGCAAACTATTGACATAATTTGTAGTGAGGAACAGACTAACCAATGACATTGAAGCAATTAAAAAAAATTCTATAATCAACTAGCATTCCAAGGGAAATTATCAATCAACACCACCCATATATGCTTTGTTGGGTGTGATCAATTAAAAAGTCGGGCTGTGATCACTAAAAAATGTCTGAATTTTCAAAAAACAAGTGGGCACAAACTAGTGATCAATTTAGCATAAGCTTACATTGAAAATTGAATCCCTACTAAAACCCTATTCTGGAGGAGAATTTTCAAAAAACAAAAAAAGCATTTTCCCTAGTCATTGAGGGGGAGTGTGTGTGTGCAAAATTTCAAGTTTCTACTATGAACAGTTAGGACTGGGCGAGGTCTGACTAGATACGTAAATAAAACATTTTCTCTACTCATTGAGGTGTGTGCGCGCACACAATTACTGTTAAGTCCAGATACATATAAATGTGTGAACACATGAATAACTTAAACCTTTGGTAGCAGTGATTAATAATATGAATTCCTTAGTTCTGCCTTTTTGTTTATGTATCATTCTTAGACTGTTCAAGTAAATTTATACTTTACATTAGTTACTTTTCTATTATCAACCATTCTAATTTTGCTCCTCATTTTTCTGATACTTTCTTGCAGAATTTTCTTTTCCCTTTTAGAAAACCATATTTCTGATATTTCAACAAATTGTTCTCTGTACTGCTCATCTGATCTAATATAAAACACCTCTCCTAACCCTGAAAAAAATGGATTTCAGTATTATAACACTAGAATAATAATATCCTGGTTTGTTCTTATCAAACTTTCTATTCATAAAAAAGATTTCAAATATTTCAAAGAAATAGTTGAAAGAGAGGTTTTGAAATATCAACAAGTCTTTGAGATTATAAAGAAACAAGTTACAAATTTATTTCTGTTTAACTCTTAATGTTATAAATCGCTTGATGCCGCTCATAATGGACAGTGGAAATCTTCTGTGGCGGAAACATAATTTGTTAAAATTATTATGATGGATTACATTTTTAAAAATTGGTGAAAGGGAGGTAACTTTGATATTAACATATAAATTTTCTAATATGAATTTAAGAGTTAATAAACAATTACAAAAGTGTGTGTCATTTCAAGAAGCATCTTCCATAGTGTTTGTTAGCATGCTAAACAATTTGTTCCTCTACAATTTTTCTATAAATCTGGCTCTGTGCCAGTTTAGCTGCCATTTCAATGAGATTATTTTCAGAGAATATTAGCAAATTTCTTTAAATGTACATCAAACCTTCTAAATCTAAGAAATAGTACTTCAAATATAATCTTATTTAATCTTATTTATTAGAAATTAAAAACATTGTCATATTTTATTGTATCCATCATTGAGGCATTTACTTGGTTGGTGCAAAGCCATGTTTAATCAGTCTTTTTCAGAACACTGTATAATGTCAGCCTTTTAAGATGGGTGATTATGTGTCTCTCTCTCCAAATTCAGTATTCAAAGTTTAAGTTGAAATATGAATTAGAACCCCTAATATTGTCTGTACCTATGACTCCTAAAGGACACCTAATATTAAACATAAAAACATACTCTTCATGGTTTTTAATTTTTCTCTTTTCGTTTTTCTTCTTCAGAAGTTGTCAATGACACAGGTAAGACATATTTTTATTAGAATTCTTTTTTCTTTTCTGTTTGCAAACACTGTACTGAAACCCATACATTTAACTTCAAACAGTTTATGTCAATTGAAAATAAAAGAATACAAGTCCCCACTCACTTCAATAATGAATAATTTCTATACAAAGCCCAAGAATGTGGAAAATTGATGTAACCACTCAGATTTGCCTCTTTTCACCCATTCTCTGATAATTATTTTGCTCAATAAATCAATCCGCCATTATAATTAGTTTTTTCTGTCACACAAATCCAAGTATGGTTTTTTGTCTATTTTGTAAGCTGTTACTTTGGGTGATTTCTTTGATGGGACATTTTTCTTTCAGAATTCTCTCAATATACTTATTTATCAATATATCTGGACATTTCTTTTACTTCAAGATGAACTAAAAATTCTATTTTCTCTGGAATGAAAGTCAGATGAAAAAATGAAGATTGATATTGGTATTTTTTTGCTTTCTATCATTTATGCACACTCAAGAAAATGTTTTTGTTGGGTGGGGTATTGATTGTAGAAATTGTGTTAAGTATATGACCAAAGCTAATAAATAGCCAAAATAAGTTTACTGACAATGACAAACTCAGAAAAGCATAGAGAAACAAGTTCGTGATGCAGTGACTAATTGGACAGATTTGCAGCTGAATGTAATTTAATTTTTAAAAACATTCTGACTGTATGTTTGCTGAACAAGAGTAGCCATGAGTTTACATTCTGTTGGTCCTATTACAATTCATTCCTCATTTTTATTTTAATAATCACTCTGGCTTCATAAAAAATCTTCTCACAATTTTCTTCAAAATAAATCCCTTGAACAGAGCGCAAGAAAGAATATAAATCAAGGAGTGAGGTTGACTGCTTACACCAAGCTATTTTACTATTATGAATAAGCCTGTATATTTTATAAATCTACTTTTTCATGCAGAAGTTGCACTCACATCCTTTTTTCTAATATTGTGTAGCAATTTAATAATGGCACAGACCAACTGGCTTTAATAATTTGCCTAATCTTCACTTATTTATATTTTATCATCCCAGACAAGCGTTGTTTGTTAATTTTTGTCAAATGTTTAAATATAACTGTATCAATGGATGTAGAATCTATTTTTATGTAATTAATTGTTATGCTCTTCAACATTAAATGAAAAATAAAAACAACAAAGATGAGGGTACTTGTCTGAATAATATGTGAAGTAAAGAAAATCCTACATCTCAATTTCAGACAAAATTTTTATTGAATGAAGATGTTTCCCTTAGCACAAATAAAAGAAATTGTATAAAGACCAAAAAGAGAAGCATTCTTGACACTCAAACAGAAGAAGATTTGGAATAGACACCTTCATATTCTTGTCATTATATTTCCAGAATAATCCCTAAATATAGTTCGGTGAGATTTCATAATAATTATTTTCCTTATGCATATACAAAGATGGCTTTTGTTGAAGAAAAACCTAGAATGGCCAAGTGTCGAAAATGATACTCGTCCTGTCCTCATCAACACCAGATTATTCTTGTACTATCTATCGTAAAAACTGAAACAAAGTTTTTTCAATCAGTTACAAGAATGAATTAAGAAAAAAACAACAAAATATTTGTTCTATAGTAAAAGTAAAGTAGAAGTGGATGGTGTTGAAAGAATGCAGCACACAATGTACAGAATAACATTTTGGATATGACAGGGCTGAATACTTGAATTATCTTGAGAAAAAAACTCAACAAGAATTAGAATATCCTGCAAAAAGTTGTTTTTTTCCAACTTATTGTAGACCTGCAAACAAATTGTTCAAATGTAGCAAGTAGCAGGGGTCATGATAGAAGGGAGTGTTTGCATACCAAAAGAAATTCTATGGTGAGAAATGTTTCAATGCCATCTGTCAATTCTCTTAAAAATAAACATGTGGTAAATATATGAAAGATGTAATGGTTGCCTACTAGATATACATCTGCCAAAAAATAGATATGTTTTTTTCTGTCTTACCTATTTTGTTTTATTTTTACATTCAAATATGTAATTTGAAAACGGTTTGATTTCATTATTCCTTAATATTATCATAATTTCTACTAAGTTGCTACCTGTAAAAATGACACCATAGCTGTTTCATTTATATAAAGACTGTTTTAATGTTAAATGTTTTTTGCTGGAATGAAGAGGAGAAACCTCCTTGTTATAAGCATCGATCAACTGAATAGTAAGAATTTAAAGTGGAAATCACTTGAAGTTATGCACCTGTAGATAATTAGTGAATATTAGTGACCAGGGGGTTGTTGGAGCACCATAGTTATCTTTGGTATTTCTTTGAGTTTATGGTTACAATCTAGTAGTACTCCTCTCAAGGTCCTTATTATTATAGCCTTTCTGAAGCAGATAGACAATTCTAGGGTCTGTACTCAGCCCTGTTTGAACTGATTGTGTTTGTTAGAGAATAAGTTCTGTAGTTTGGGTGTTATTGTTATGCATTGTAGAGAAAATGAATTTTTAAATTAGATCTTGTTTGTTTTGGTTTGTTTTTACTCTTGCATTTAAAGTTATATTTAAAATGAAGGAAAAAAACAAATGTCTCTGAGTTGAAAGTGGCTCCTCAAGCAAGTTGCTGCCAATGGAAAACTCCCAATTTTTTCTATTTAAAGTGTTTTTTTTCATTTTTTCTAGCAAGTATAATTTTTATAGCTTCTTTTATTCTTGGATTTTTTTATTTTAAAGAAGAAAAACTTTTGAAAAGGACAAGGCCACGTTTTGGTATAGATAATGTTTCAGACAATGTGCACTTGTTGGGAAGGAGGGCAGCTAGACCAATGGAGTGAGATGTCTATTCTCTCTCCTTTCTTTTATTTTTTATTTTTTTAATTTAATGCAAAAGTTAATTTATGTTTTAAATTAAATTTTGATGCACAAACATTTTTTTAAATTTATTTTTAGCAAAAGTCTTACTGCTTTCTTGTCTGCAATCTTTGCTGATAAGCCTTGCTTTATTTGTTTTTCATTTTATTTATTCTTTTGCATTGAAAAGAAACCACCTTAGAACTTGAGTCATGATTAATCATCTTGTTGATTGCTAAATAGCATCTAATGTGCCATACTATAAGTTCATTAAACAGTATTTTTGAACTGAAATAATCACCTTAACATAGCTCTTTTGCTTCAGAGCTTACTTTTCACGAATGTACTCATTTAGGCTTCTACACTGTTGGTATTTCTGTATACTAAATATATATTCTTTTTGTTTTCAATGATACATATAATGGCGCCAGATCCCAGAATGAGAAAGGATTTCCATTATATTCATATTAATAGGTTTGGGGAAGTTTCTCTTCACTGTGCTGTATATTAGCCAAATTCAAAACTATGATGGCAACAAAATTCCCATATCACTAGATTCCTGCTTACTGGATTACTGATTATTTAAAGACCTTCAACTTTGAAAAGTTATTAAGAAATGTTTGTGCATAATTTCATAGATCATTTTACTATAAAAGTTGAAATTAAGCTAGCAATGTGCACCAAGAAATCTTAATTTGACCCACAACTCCTAAACCCTGAGTGTTGCAGAAACAAATCTGTTTTTATTATTAAAGTTCTCATCTCATATTGCTTCAACAAACACATTCAATTTTTCCCACGAAATTCACTTTGCTAACTAATATTTTTCTACCACTTTTGCCACCTAAAATTTATCGTAGGAACTTTAAGAAGATTATTACTACCCTGCCAACATTTGACTTAAAGTATGGTGTGTTAGTTAAGACTTTCTCCAGTATGATAATATCAAGTAATACCCTGCATAGTGCTACCAACGTTTAGCACTGATTCGCTATAGCACTCTCTTAGAAATATTTTTTGTAATTAATTTAGTAATGTTAAATTTCTGAAATAATGATAAAAGATGGCATCATGGACAGTCACTGAAATAACTGTATACTGTTCACTTTGGTTAATGTGCCATATAAATGAGAATAAACATATACACAACAATTTATCATGTAGTGAAATATATCAACACCATGAAGTGATATTTCACCAGCTCTGGAAAGTAGCTACCAGATACACAGCACTAATCCATTCCATCTTGTTGAGGCTCAACAACGGCATTATGTATCTTCAAATGATTGCTGATACAATCTCTATTTGTGCTATGTTATAATGACCCATATGGTGATGTCTCGTTTAGTGCTGCATTCTGATTCACATCCATCTTTCTCTAAGTACTGTTTTTCTTCTGTTCTGGTTGGGACACTTAATCTATGTTACTTAGTTTGAAATTTCACTTTGTAACCTTATCCATGGTTTAAATTTTTGTCCACAAAATTGATCATGTTGGGCTCAATTATTCCAAATTGTTATTATTCACTCTGGCTTTGTCACCAAGACACATCTCATGATGATGTTTTTAATTCAGCATCTATCATGAAAAATGAATTCTGTATACATCTTTACAGATGTGTTATCAGAGTCCGTATATTTATTTATTAGTATGAATTCAGTATGAACCAGCAATTGTTTCTGACTTAAATATAACATTCAACTGGTGTAGACTCTCCATTTTCTCAGGCATTTCATTTTCTCATTCAGGAACTTAGAATATTTAAACAGAGCAATATTTTGATTGTTGTCCCAATTCTCTTGATCAATCTTTGACATATCTTGTACTCTCATTGACATTTTGGACTTCTTAGATTCTTATTTAAGTTTCTCAATATTATAGAAAAATAAATATTAAATAACTAGTGCATCAGAAGACATAGACAAGATGGAACTACGTTCATAAAAATGTTAATTTTAAAATTTTAAGGTTTTTTTACTGTTAGAATTTTAACATTTATAACGTCCAGAACACTGAAACTGAAAATAATTTTCATTTTTATAGTTTACTGATTGAAATAACTATTGAGATGAAATTTTACTGAAGCTGAAGTCCTACTGCTCCTATTTTCTAGCAGTTATTGACCAGTCATGATGAAAATGAATTCTCTCAAAATAATAAGTGTAAGAAAATAAACCCACACATATTTAGTGTCTAAAGGTTTTCTTATTTACATTCTTTGCAAAACAAATGTCAAGTTTTTCCTATGCACCTGGTTCAACCCTAAAGTCAACACTAACTTTAGATGTTTTTATTTTCTACTCTTCAAAGCTCTTTACATCTTATTCCATATTTCTTTGTTTTCAGATTATCCACATTTTGACAAATCCCTCTAATCTCAGTTTCACACACTCACGTTTTCCCCCATTCATCATAGTTCTTTCTCAATACAAGTCCTTCTTGAGTCAAGCTTATTCTCCACTTTTTTTCATTCAATTTAAGCTTTGCTTTCAATGTGTTACTTTTCAAGATATCTTGAATTTGCACAATTTCTTCAATCTCATAGTAGCTGTTAATTTAAACGGTGCTTTTCCTTCATACAACATCAAAGTCTTTTTCACATAGAGTTGCAAAGTAGGGCTGGAAAAGAGTTTTCTGCAGGCTTTAGAATGGTGATAGAAAAAAGTAGAGGCTTTTGTTTTAAGACATTGGAAAGAATATGTAGAATATGGAAATGGAGTGGTCAAATGCAGGGAAAAGAGCGGAATAAAGTCCAATCCACACCGTTCTTTCACATACACTCCTTTCCTATTCTTTCATATCTATCAAATTTGCTTATATATTATTTATGTATTTAGTTAAATTGGTAATTGTTTGGAATAGGTTCACCAAAATATTATATTGATATTTTGCATGGGTGATAACTTCTCAGCAGACACGATTTTTTGTGATAAATAGATCCATCTATAATAAAAATATGTTGTGGTGAAAAGAAATATTTGATTGAATCAGACGACAATTTCTTCCAATTAAAATCAAATGATTAAATAATGTTTCTCCTTTTTATCATGTACAGCATCTATCCTGGTTATCTTCCTTGCAAAATATCCTCCATAATTTTTTGGTGAACCTATTCCAAACAATTACTGTTAAATTTAATTACATCAGGATTTTTTCATTTCTATAAATATATACTGTATATTTCGACGGATAAGGCTACCTTCAGAAAAGAGGATACCCCAATTTCAGTCAGAATTTCATGGTTTTAGCTCACTGTTTTTGTATCTGGCCTATAGGACGACCCCATTGGGTGGGGGGGATGCTTTAAGTGTTGTTTTATCCACTGAAATGTATACAGTATTTTACAAATGAATTTCTTAGATGAAGCAGTCATTATTATTAATCTTTGACTATTCATATTATATCTGTTGCTTTTTATTGAAACTCTCAGGTTATTATTTAACTGATGTCTACTCGTGAAGCTTTCATGGTTTAATAATATTAAGTTAGGCTGTCAAAGATAAGGTATACAAGTTTACTAAACAGTCATAGAATAACAAACTGAGAGTTGCAATAAAAAGCACCAGAAATAAGATGAAAGGAAAAATTTGTCAAAAATTAATAATGAGAATTATTTATTCTTGATTACATATCAAGAGTAAATAATTCTCATTATTAATTTTTGACAAATTTTTCCTTTCATCTTATTTCTGGTGCTTATTGAAGCTGATATGAAATAATTTATCCATTACAAAGTCTCAAAATTATTTCATTGCTTTTAAATCTTAATGTGAAATTCAAATATTTTATGATTATAACTAGCATAGTACCCATAAAAAATGATGGGATTATTTAGGTATGAATATATTATACAAATATATATTTTAGTATAAATGTATTTATTGTAGACAAAAATATATACCTTGAACAAAATTTATTTTTCTGTTGATTTTCTACAACTGTTGATTTTCTACAACCGTTGATATTTTGTTGTTTTTTAAAAATAATTTTAAAACAATAAGGCAACAGAATTGGTTGAAAAACTAAAATGAGACATCATCATCAGCAGTAGTAGTATTGATATACTTTCAGCAAAGACACAGAAGCAGCCTATTTTGTGTCTATGTGCATGCAGTACTCCCTCCCTCCCTCTCTCTGTTTGCTTTAGCATGACAGAAAACCAACAAACACTAAAAAGTGACAACAGTTTTTATATAGAAAGATACTTATAAAGATGAAAGTTATAATGTTAATCTGCTGGGAATCTGCTAAAAAATAAGATTTTCATTATTAAGTAGAGAAAGAAAGGGGAGCTTTGTTCTCCCATCACCTTCTCTTTACTTTTTGTACTTGCAGATTTATGATGTTTTCATTTTGTGCTGAAGGGCACAAACACTCATCTTGTCCTAACACTAGACACACATACTATAATGTGTTAGAAAGAAAAGCTTTAGCTTTGTCTCTAACATTCACCTTGGTGGTCAGAATTTGAATTGATCATTTGAGACCACCTCAAGTCTATGGTATAATCTTCCCTTGGGAAATAGTCAGTTTTCAAAACTGGTTAAAAAAAAGAAAGCAAGTGAAAGGATGGGGGAGAGTTTTTTTGCTTAAGATGAGCAAACGCATACTGTAAACCCTCGATTTAATGCATCCTGCTATAACTGACCTTTTTCATGAATATTCTGTTTTATTTCTGTGTATTAGTCATTATTAAAATAATGTAAATTACCTTTCATTTTTCTTTTATAATAACCAATATTTTGGTCCAATTGTACAATGGGGGACCCACCACATTTGACTTAGTTGATTCAGTCAATTTTCAGGTTTCCCCGCTTGTTTATGTCACATGTTACGTCATAGTCATGAGAAACGTCTAGATTACAATATTTGTTTCTTATTACTTCTTTCTACATTTTCTTTTTTTTAGACAAAATAAATACATAGTTTCAATATAATTTACTTACATTTATTTGCTGGCATGTAACAGTCATTCCGATTATTAAGAATGTAATTTAGTATTTTGATTTGTGTCCCCCATTGTAGAACTGTACCCAATATCTTTTAATTATTGCTGAAATAAATCTTATTTATGAGCATATGGGTGGGTCTCCATGATAGATTTTAGGTCACCACCATAAAGGTTAAAAACCACTGAACTACACCATCAAGAAGGTGAGTAAATATAACATATTCTGTATTAAAATAAAATAATTTTATATTGTACAGTAGAGTATACTGTATTAAAGCTTTATATTTGTCAACATTAAAAAAAAGAACAAAAGAAATGATAAAAAATGGCCCCTTTGGTAACATTTGGATTTAACATACATTCTTCAGCATTAATGGAACCCCCTTCCCTGTGATTAGTCTGTTAAATCTAAAATGAGGGTTTACTGTATATTTTGGAAAAAGAATTGTCCTTATGCTTCTTTCTCCCCATTCTACTACCCCCCTGGAAAAAATTATGGAATCATCACACTTAGAGGATGTTCACCCAGCTTTTTTACTTTGCAGCAAATAAACAAATCACAGATATGACACAAAATAATTTTTGTTTAATAGCTTGATATTCTAGCTTCATGAAATATAACTAAAAAATTAGATTAAAATATTTAAATTATTGGCATATTTTTTTTCTGCATCAAGTAGAGGAAAGATTTATGGAATCATTAACAAAAAAAATCTAGATTAGTACTTTGCTGCTCCTTCTCAGGCTTTTATGACTCCCTGTATTCTTTGAGGCATGGACTTCACTAATGACAAACAATATTCTCCAGCTGGTTCTAATTTTCTCAAATAGCAGTTGACAGATCAGTTTTGCAGGATGGAGCCTTGTCATGGACCATTTTTAAAAAATTTCCACCATAAATTTTCAATTAGCCATATTATTGAGTTGATATGGCTTTCCTAGAGAAAAGCTTTAACACTCTTTGCTCTGTGGCAAGATGCATTCTCATCCTGAAAAATGATTCCATCATCACCAAACCCATTTTCTATCGATGGAATGAGAAAAGTGTCCAAAATTTCAATGTGCATTGACTGTTGAGTTAATGATTGCCATCTCTCCTGGTCCCTTACCTGACCTGCAACCCCATATCATAACTGATTTGTGATATGTGCTTGTTTTCTTCAGGCAGTCATCTTTGTTTCATTATAATGGCACCAGACAAAAGTTGCAGCATCATCGCCTTGACCAATGCAGATTCATGATTCATCACTGAATATCACTTTCATCCACACTCCATGATTGCTTCTCTTTAGCCCATTATAACCTTGGGTTCCCCTGTTTAGCTGTTAGTACTGGTTTTCATTTGGCTTTACTATTATGAAAATTTCATTTCATTCACCCTATATCTGTTCTGTCACAAGCACTGACTCCTGTTTCCACCCATTCGTTTTTCATTTGTTTTGTTGTGCATTTTCTATTTTCAAGGCATGAGTTTTCTATCCTGATGCCTTGACGTCTTCTGGGTTCTACCTGCATATTTTCTTTTATAACCTTCTTATTTTGTTTATACTTGTACCAAATTTTAGACACAGCTGACTGGGAACAACTAACATCTTTTGCCACACTCCATGTTGGATTTCCTTCTCGAAGGAGTTTTATAATCCTTTCCATTATTTCAATTGAGAGCTCTCTTGTTGAAGCCAGGTTTCCTTTCAATTAGCCCAGTCCAACAACTCATTAAGGTCTGGAAGTACTCTCTTTTAACTGTAGACTAATTTGCATATTTAAAGGCGTGCTCGTATTTGTTTCTCAAATGTAAATTAAAAAGTGATTCCATAATTTCTAAAAATATGCCAATAATTTAAATATTTTAATCTAATCTTTTTCAGGTATATTTCATGAAGCCAAAATGTTAAGCTATTAAACAAAAATTGTTTTGTGTCATATCTGTGATTTGTTTATCTGATGCAAAGTAAAAAGGCTGGGTGAACATTTTTGCCAGGGGTAGTATCAGTCAACCGACTTGTGATTGTGTTCTGTTCTCAGTTCAGTTTGACCTGAATGATGAATTGTGCTTTCTGTTGGATTCATTATATTCTCTCTCTCTCTCTCTCTCTCTCTCTCTCTGTTTAAAAAAAAGATTTAAAAAAAGTAAAATCCTCTCTAAGAGCTCCATGTACAGCTGGCTTTGGTCTTTGAGCATCTTGTGAATGTCAGCTGTCATAAAAGTTGGATGACATACTTTGATTTATCTACTCTCTCTTTCTCTCTCCTTGCAGCCAAGCATTGCACCGGCTCCCCTTTCTCTCTTTTTATTCTGTTTCATTATTGTCCTTTCTTTCTTTCCTACAGTTTTGTTTACTTGCATCCTCTCTCTCTCTCTCTACCCCTTTTGTCAAGGTCTCTTCTTTCCATTCAATAGTCTTCTTTTCAACCACCTCTTTATTTGACTGTGTCCCTCCTCCCTAACCATAGCCACACCCCTTTGTAGAGTTAGTCACATCACTCACTGTCAAGTGACCACCCTTTATTGGAATCCAAAAACAAAAAAGCTTCTTTCTTTTTTGTAAACTACTCTTTTTATTTTCATTCCTTGTAAAGATGCAACATGATTCAAGGTTAGAAATCTGAAATAATCTTTCTGCAACTGTATTATCCCTTTTCTTGGTTGTTTCGTCGAACTCATGTCAGCCGACACCAGTTTCATCATACAGCCGATTCAGGGACAACCTGTTTGCCAACTTGGCTTTTTGTCGACTGCCGTTTTGTCTAATATCTTCTTACCATCACACACAGTCAGCCGACACCAGTTTCATCATGCGGACGATTTGGGGACATCCTGTTTGACAAACATCAGTTTTGTGGACTTGGCTTTTTGCTGACTGCCGTTTCATCAAATACCTTTCTTTTTTATTTTGTACCATTTTAGAGGTTAAAAAAACCAAAGAAACAGTAAAATTTCTGAAAAATAATATTATTTTATATCTTAAATAATCATAGATTAATTAAGCTTATTAGAAACAAAGGTTTTTAGATGTTTAATTTTACATGTTGTCAATAACAACTAATTACTTTTTTGAAGGATGTGTCTCTCTTCTTTCCTCATCAGAAAAATTCTGTCAAGAATGTTTAAGAAATCTTTCAAAAATAAAGTAGGTCTCCGAAATTTGATTCGAAGAAAATTAGTTAATTTACTGATCTAGAAAAAACTTAAAATATATTGAAAGAGGTTTAATTTTTCTGTTGAGTCCAAATCGTCAGCATGATGAAACTGCTGTCGGCTAACTGTGTGTTGGCAACACGTCATTCAACGAAATGACCGGACACAATAAAATCAGTAGTTTGATCATTGTCATACTTTTCAATGTATGCCTTCATGTGTATACACACGTGGACTTGTTGATATAAAAATAATTGTAAATTGTCATTTAGGGTTTTCTTTTGTATTCTCATGTTATATTTAACATGTTTAATTCGTTTTTTCTGAATTTATGTGCGTAAAACAGGGCTTGAAATTAACCTTGTCCCGTCGTCGGTAAAAATGTAAATACTTTTTATTGTTGTTCTTTTCTCCCGGCAATGATTTTTTTAAAAGTGTATTATTATCTATCATTGCCCAGATTAAAACCTTATTTCTTGTCTTTGTTGCTCTACATACAGAAATTATATATTTTTAATATTCCTTTGAAATGCAAATTAAATCTGGTATTTAGCCCCTAAGATTTTATTGTACCAATATGATTATTGATTCAGTACATAAAATACAGTAGGATTGAAAAGTATTTGGACTCTTGAAAAATGTTTAATATACTTTCGCACAAATTTGCCTATATAAATCATCAATTTTCTGTGCTTCTTATCTAGTCGTCATCTTGAATCACTATTTCTCAGTGTAACATTACTCCAAACTGTTTTCTAAAAAAGTTTGTATTTTGTTTTTAAACTGCTTTAGCTGATGTTATACACTATTTTTTTTAACACTGCCTTTTCGTCCCTGTTCTTTTGAAAAAAGTGGTAAATGATGACATGAGTGCATCATTTTACAGTGCAGTACGAGAGCCAGATTATACTATAAAGCTGAGTAGGCTTAAGCTTAGGGGCCCGGAAAAATTCTGGGATATTCATATTTTTCTTAATTTTATATTTGACAGGACCATAGCCAGATTAGCTTATACACAAAGTATGCTACAAGGACCCAAGACATTGATGGGGCCCCAAAATAAATAGCAATTTAGAAATGTATCACTACAACTACAGGGAAAATGAATTAAACAATAAAACTGTCAAAATAAGAAAATTCCCTGATGTGAAGTCTGAGTGCTCACTATTATAATTGTTAAGATATTGTTAATAATATCTTAAAATTTAATAAAAATGTTCTAACAAATATCTCTTTAAAAAATGGAATGAATACATTATACATTAGCACATAACAATCCACTTTATTCACACAATTGACAGATCACATTACTTAAAGTTATACACAAAACGGGGGGGGGGTTCAAGATGGGGGGTCCCCATATTGCTAATAACCTAGGGGCCCTGGTATAGGTTAATCTGGCCCTGGCAGTACCGCACATACATACACACGCACGCATACACACACAGTATCTTTGTCAGTTTACCATTGGGACATTTGTATAAATGATTTGACTGCCTGAAACTTGTTTGAATGGCCTAACTGCCCTTAACCACTTCTCTAATTGGCTGATATCTGTCTTGCTCTCTGACTTTGCCAAAAGCAAATAATGGCACCACCAGAGTTTGCAGAAGCAGTTATCAGTCAAAAGCCCTGAACAGGTGCTGAGGCTTTGGCAATGGGATTCTCATCCTCTCAACTGCTTCAGTTACCCCTGAACCTCTCTCTTCTTTATCTTCTGATAAATATCTAGTGAATTTATTTGGCTACTGATTTTCCCCTCCCCTTTGTCAGAGATTTTTGCTCCAGAAAGAATTGAAAATACAGGTAGACCTTGATTAATGCAGTTAATTTGTTCCAATTTGTTTTTGTTTTTTCCATTTATACTTAGTTACATTAATTTGTACATCAATATCTTAACCGTACTACATCAAAACATGCTCTAATCAAAACCACACTATTCAAGGTATTCCTGTATTCAAATTTTTATGAACGCCTATAGAATCTCCCCAGAATATCCTTATTGGTAATCAGTGTAATTATAAATTTGTTGTTATGTCTTATTTTTACTCTTTATATTTTTAAATTGATAATGGTCAGCCTTCTATATTAATATGCCTGGTAACCAGACAAATCGGCTGTGGACAAGTTGGCCCGGACAGTCCATGCCTGAATTGTCCGGGCCAACAACTCAGCTGCCAATATTTCAAACCTGTACATTTGGTCGCGTTTCATTTTTAAAGGCGAAAATGACTATCTAGAGAGTATTTAAAACTAAACAGAATCAAAATATGTAAATCTAATGCTATTTACAATAATAAGTTAATTCATGTTTTTTGCTTAGTGTTTTATATATCTTTTTTCAACTTTTTATAGCTAGTTTTTGTTTATTTTCTCGAGTTATGTTATTTCATTTTTTTATTTTATTAAACGCTTACGATCTTACTGATCGGATATTTGATAAAAAATAGAAAAAGATTTTGTTAAATAGGTAGACTTTTTGATAACAATAACATCAAGTGAACCATGTGACGAATTCTATGAAATCGACTACGGCTACACAAAATAGGCAAAAACAAATGCAAGGGAACATAGTTGATTGCAACAAATAAACAGAATGTCTAAATATTAGTATAAATTTGTTTTAACACTGTTTTCTCCGTCGTGAAAACTTTTGTGTGGCCAACTTGTCCAGGTCCGAACTGTCCAGGTCGACTTGTCCTAGATTCTATATGCCAACAAGTCTTTCAATCTTACACACACACACACATCCCTGCTTAACAAACTTGTGAGTGATTCACAAAATGTTGTATGTGAATTTCTAGCTCTGAAAGGATCGTTCTATGATTCATGATAGCCTTCATTGGAGGAGCGGTTTTCCCTTTTCCCATTCACGATATGTACCTTTGAACTATGTAGTATCATTTCCAATACTATCACAAAAAAGCAATGCTGATTCAACTTATCATATTGATTTCTATTTTTGCCATTTCATAGAATATTCCCAATGCAAAAATCTGATGAGTACATTTGAATCATCTCAAATGAGATTTTTCACTTCTTCAAGAATCCTGAAAAACCTATTACTTTTTATTTCAGTATATTTCTAATGACGTAAAAGTGAGAAAAAAAGTTCTGTTCACATCTTCCTGCCTTGCCTGAGAGAGAAATGCTGGCTACCTGTGCTTTTGTGTTTTCTGTTTAAAGAGATTTGAGATGATAACAATGAAATACACATAAAATTATATTAACTTCTATCTTTTAAAGAAGTGTCTGGTTCATAGGCATTACCCTTTTTTTTTTTAGCTGTTTTGAACATAATTTTTCAGTAAATCATATTTGCCATCCTGTTTTGTGGTAAAAGAAAAACTTTTACCGTTTATTCTTAATTTCTCATTTGGTGATTAGTTTCTTGTGCTAATTTTAAAAGTTTACTGATTTTTGAAAAATTTACAATCTCATCGATATAAAATTTTGCCAATGGGATTTTTTAAAAATATTTTTATTCATTAATTTTTCTTTTTAAATAATTAATTTCAAACTTTTCACTGGGATAATTAGTCATTCAGTATAGGCTAATTAATTACTGAAGTTCTTTAACATTTGATTACTTTTTGTTTAAATATCTAAAAAAAAAACTTGATTCAAAATAATGACTATTTACAGTGTGTGTATGGGGGGGGATTACATGAATTGATAAAATATTTCTTAGTGGCAAAACTTTCTCTATGCTTTATGTTTTTCATTGAAATTTATATTTCATATGTATTTCTATTTCTGATAGGAATTGTTTTATTGGCAACTATAACACATATGCTCTAGGCAAAACAGGAATTACAGAGTTGTTTTGTTGGTTTTTGTTTGTTTTCTTTCAATTACCTTGATTTCACAGAATTTTGACAACATGAACTTCTAAAACTGACCTGGATTAGTAATTGAGAGGAGTGTAATGACTCATCTGGTAAAGATGTTTGAACATATCAAGCCTCTATACAGCCATCACAAGACCTGAGGAGACATTAATAATTTCCCACATTTCAATCAATCAATTTATGTCATTGTAAAATTTGCAATATCCATCAGATAATTTAAAGACATAAATGATTGAAGTCACACCAAAAGATATATTTTAGGTAATCAATATTTGATTAACAAACAAAACAGTGTGGTTAATTTTGTTATATTTCAATGTTTATTCATATTATCCCCAGAGTATTTTACACAAATAATGCAGATATGCATTCTACAACCGTGTTCTGAATGTGTTGGAACCAACTTCTTGTGTTTTGTGCATGTATGTATAACATCTGAGTTAAATACAACCACCTTGCACAATTCTAGCTCACTTTTGAGCAAAATATGCCTTCAACATTTTTCTGACATGATATTTTTCTATTAAAAACTCTGGGATTTCATTTGTGGAAAATACTTGCTGGATATTGCTTGGCTGAAAGGCTTCAGTGTGAACTTAGATTCATGGTAAAATTCTTTTATTTAAAAAAAAATGCTTTTGTGTGATCTCCCCCGCCCCTCGTTTGATTTGGCTGACTATTTTTTCTTTCTTGAGCCAAAGCGATGGACACATTGATACTATATTTAAAACAAACTCTTCCATTACTCACAAAACAATATGGTTGAGTGAAATATATAGGTGCGGAGTGGGTCTTAATTTCTCTTTGAAATATTGAGGCTGCCTTTGAAACCACAAAGTTTTACATGAAAGATGATGGCAATACATAATGGTGATTTTGTTAGCCACTCAAGTTTAATGTCTTCCAAAAATTGTTGCAGCTGTTTCATTGGTTATTTGCCTTTTCACTGAAACAGTCTTTCGTTTTCTCCGCCCTCACTCTTTTTTCTTCTATCCACCCCTCTCTTATATAGTTATTTTTGTTCTATCAAGTGATATCAATAGTATATTTATTTTATGAACAACTTATTGTTTACAGAATATCTTATGTACTCATGCTTACTAGGTATGGATACAAAATAATCCTACTCCCTCTCGGGGAAACAAATTAGACTGAATTTTAAAATATCCTGACCTCATTAGAAAGTCTTAAAAAGGAAGACTGAGGAACCAATTTTTAAATAATAATCTAGATTACATAAGACGTTATCTAAATTTAACTTTCTTTAAATTTGCTTTGGTTTTTTAATCTTCATTTTTAAACAATTGGAAAAAATAAATATTTGAGCATCAATATAAATCTTAAGAAAGCAACTCTTTATTTCCTGTATGTATCCCTCATAAAGTGTTGAAAAATACACATCTTAGATAAAACAATTAAATGAGAGACAAGTAAATTCCAATAGTTCTCTGGACGATTGAACTTCTTGTTGTTTGTGTTGTTAGCACAATGTTTCGGCCAATGCCTTCTTCAGGTGTAAAATCCGATTGCGATGGAGTAAACAGAAGTTTTTTTAATTTCAAAGGAGGTAATCCTTATAACGTAGGATTCGGGTGTTTCTTTATCCGAAACGTTGTGTTAACAACATAAACAACAAGGCGTTCAATCACCCAAAGAACTATTTGAATGTTAATGACCCTTCTTAAGATTATAGAGAAATGTAAATGTTTCTATGCATACCTGAAATGTTTTTGTTTTTTCATGCTAGCACTGAGAATTTTTACTGACGCTTTTAAGATGATACATTATCATTTGAGCACTGCTTTTATTGTTCCCTCTCTCATTAACAACTCTGAAGACAGCTGTGTAGTTACCAAGTTTGTTTCAAAAGGAAAATGTAAAACTGGAACAAAAGAGAAGATATAGATGACATTGCAATAAATGTATTTAAGAAAGAAACAATGAAAAATCAACCAACTGAAAAAGAATGGAAAAGGAAAAAGATGGAACGATTCGACTGGCAGATGTTTGTAAATGTAGAAACGATGCATGTGTACTGGTAAAGTTTTCTGGCTAAAATATCATTTTCTTTCTGAGTTACTTGCAAATATGCACAATTTTGTACCCACATAAGGAATTAACTAGCTTCAGAGAGATAAATGCTAGCCTCACTTCAGTGTTGCAGCTGTCTATGTAAAATCTACTTGAAAAGAACAAAGCATTCACAGATTTGGTTCTGTGGCCTGAAATTCCATTTCATCAGTTTGGTGTAATCGGCATGGTTGCCAGATTAGTTTTCTCAAATTCAGATACGATTGTTCCAAAATTTGGACAAATTGGGTCAGAAAAATATTGATGACTAAAAATAGCTAACAGTTGCTAAAAGTAACTAGATTATTATCACAATAATGAAAATAAATAGCTAAAAGTGGACAGAACTGATATCCGATATCTAAAAACAATTTCTTATATCTAAACGCGACAAAAAATATCTAAATTTATATATAAAATATCAAAGTTGTCAACGCTGAGTGGGGCCTTAAACCGATTCTTAAAATTTTTAATTGGACATACAGGGCAAAAAACACATATCTGGCACCCCTGGTAATGGGCCTCATAAACCTGGTACTTTAAATAAAACCATTATGTTACAAATCTACTCTTCTTACGATAGAACATAAAAAGTTATGGTAAAGTCAGACCTTAGAATGGAACATCAGAAATTTTGCCTGTCAACTCTTGAGGCTATTTTGGTATCAGATTTAATGGATTAACGAGTCGACTGCATTCTCTTTTATTTCATGGTTCTTCTTCTGCTGTGGTTCTTAATGTTTTAACCCATCATACCTTAACAGTATTTTTCTGCTGGAGAGAACAGGAAGATGTAAATACTTCCTGTCATTATTGCTCAGATTGTTAATTGAAAAATGAAGATGTTTATATTTTCCCCCATCTTCTCTATTCATCGGGTTTACTCCTTTTAAAGGTTAAGAAATAAAAATAAAAAGTGTTTATTTTTTATTAGTTTTGTTCGAATCATTTTGTCTTTTTTTGTTTCTTTCCTCTGATGAAGATTTTTTATCTTTGGTTATTTTCCTGAACTATATTTCCCAAAGCTCTTTTATGTTCTGATTTTTTGATATCTTGGCAAAATTCTATACAGAGCATATCACAAATAAGTTCTTTATTATGACTAAAATTTTAACTTTTTATCAAGGTCATCAAAATATGGAATAACCATTCTGCAAAAGAATTATTAAGAATTTTCTATATATATTATTTAGCTAGATAGCCTTTTTCATTATTCTTATGCTTTTTTTGAATTTGTAGATTTATTCTAAAGGTCGCAGAATAATGATCTGAAAGTTGTGATAAGATGAAAGAAAGACTAGTCAAAAATGAATAATAATTGACTTAATCTAAGAAATTCATTGTGCAAATGCTATTGTCATGATCATTGAAACATTATGTATTTAGAACACAATGATGGGATTTGATCCTAATAAAACTGCCCAAATGGAATGTCTTTATGTGCACACACTCTATCAAGAAGTGTTGCTCTGTGGCTGGTATTAACAGTAATGAAATAATTTGATATAAATATGCATCTCTGCTTTCCAGATGCTTTGGTATCAGAACCTTTGAATAAGTTGTTCCTATAACATGATACATGGTAAAAAAAAAAGGAATTCTTGTCTTTATTTTTTAATTATTATTTATATTTGCTTTTCTTTTCTTTAGGGATATTAAGCTAATTTCAATTTTTTTTCTTTTTCAAGTTTTTTTTTTAATCCGCTTTGGTCTAAAGTTGTATTTTATCCAGTTTTTTTTTGTCAATGCCTTATGGTGAAGTTGCCTCTACATCTTTTTCACTTATCGCAAACCTTGAAGTACTAGCCAGACAGAGAAACTTGTGATATGTGAAGCCCGGGCAAGGATGGCTGATTCCGTAGCCAGTGTAAGGGAACTACTTTGTCAGTGCCGATTCTCTTAAATCCTTTTTCTTAGGCCTTTTGACAATTTCTGAGATTGTTAGGGTAGTGAAATTGAAGTTGGTTAGTCCCGCCCTTTTCATTCATTTCTTGTCATCTATTTCACTTTATCTCCTTTTCATCTTTTACCAGACAACATGGAGACAATGGTCTTTTTCACTTAAAAAAAGCATTAAAGATTCTTATGGTTGAGTTTAGGTTAGAACCTCCTACCCATTTCACTCTACAGTTGTAATTGGAGCTTGAATTCCTCTGCCATTTATTCCTTACTCAAACTCTTAGAAGTCACTGTGTCATTTTTTTCTTTCCCACCCAAAAAACTTCTCTTCATGCATTTAATGCCCACCCCTTTTTTCCACCAGTTGGCCCAAATTCAAAATACAATCTATTCTTACAGAGCTTGCAAGTTGTCTTGTCTTTGTCTTGGAGACAGCTGTCTATTTAGTGACTCAACCATGCTAGCATTTATAGTTATAAGTTGGAGAAGGTATCTCAGCCACATTAATTTACCACCAACAGACTTGTGAAGATGCAGTATAGACCACCTGGCTGACTAAGCTCTGTGCCAGAAAATATTTGTTAATCTAACCTGCAGACCTTATCTTTTCAATGATCCTAGCTGGGAGAAAAGTCTTGAGCCTGACTCCCCACCCATTAACTTTTGACGCTTTAAATAAATTTGAATTTGTAGCTATGGTTCATAGATTTTGGGGGTAAGTAACCCCAATACGGAAGATAAAATAAGATATATTCTTATTATAAAACACCTACTAAATTTGCCAAATCATGTCTTCCCTTACTCCATACTTATATTTTTAATTGCTTAATAGAGAGAAGGCTACTTTGATTAACTTTTGAATCAGTTTTCCTTCTTCTGGGTTAGGTTGTAGTTACAAATTTAACCAATGCTTTGCAGTTTATAGGGTTTTCATTCCCCAGTCTCTTGCTCCGGGAAAATCAGATACAATCTGTTTAGTTATTTGTATTTTAAGTATCCAGTGGTAGGAAGGATGCTGGCAAAATGCATTTGTCATGATCAGAATTTTTCAATAGACCGATAAAAGGACAATCTTTTTTGCACTACATTTGTCCAAATAAAAGGAAAACTTTGTCTTGATGCATTTAAGTTCTAATCTTATCTTTGACTTGGCCAGAAGTGACTTCCTTCCTTCGTTGGTTATTCCAGTCTTCTTACAACACAGTGAGCATTAATATCTATGATAAGTTTGTGAAAGGAACATGACAGCTAATAATTGCAACTTTCAGCTTGGTTGTGGCCAGACTCTTTAGAAAATGTCATTTGTGTTTCAGTTGGTCATATTGTATAAATTCAGATGGTTTGAATTTGAGCTTGTAAGTGGGAATTAGCCTTAAAATCTTAACCTTCAATCTAGTGAATCAATGCATGTTAAAATCAGTAATTCCCTCTGGAATACAAATCTGCTCCTTTTTTAGTTGGTAGTTGTCTGCAAGATGTCATTAAATGAATAAAAAAACAAAAATAATACCTTTCTGAATTTTGAACAAAGCTTTCTTATCAAACCTTTAACTTATTCTTAAAGTGACAGCAATATTATAGTGTTGCCTGGGTTAAAATTGCATTAACAATTATTGGTGAATTTTTTTCCTGGTTTACATTTCACATAACTGTTAGCTTAAAAACAGTAGAAAACATGTATAAAGTAGATATGAAAACTAGTAAGAAATAAGTAATGATATATCTTTTTATTTGAGTATATCTTAATGTTGCAATGTAAAATCTTTAAATGCTGTATCTTTGTTTATCAGAGAGAAGACACATACACACTTGAATCTTAGTAATTCTATATTGAACAGGTACTTAATTTAATTTCAAAACTTTAAAAGCAATCAGTTTGTGATTAAATTTCTTGATATATCTATAAGTAAAATTTCATTTTAAATTACACCAGATTTTCAGAACTTTTAACTTTCCAGACACAGTGTTATTTAAGTATTTGATACATTTGTAGTTCTAAGTTTTTTGTAAAACAAACAGAATTTACAAGTGAACGAGCCAATTGGTGATATTGAATCTTCAGGCTGAGTATAAATTTCTTAGAAGTGGCCTCAATTTGCACGTTGACATTTACATTGAACCCGGATAGCTTTGTTAATTACCCTCCTGTCCTTTCAAAGAATGGCAGACAGAGAGGCTGATCTTTCAAGAAAAATAAATAATGAATTTCATTCAGTAAGGTACTTCACCCGAAAGACTAGATAATAATGTTATAAATGCGAGTAAAATTATGGTCTCCCTCTTGCTTCTACTCTTAATTTTGTGGATAGGGAAGCATCTAGAACAGAATATTTGAATTAGCCTTTTGAATATCTCAAAATCTGTGACTTTTTTGTAAGGGTTTTATGATATATGGCTGTCAAAAATGAACATTGTGTCTATCCTTGAACGCAATTATTTTTATTGTCCTTGTAGAGGAAATAAAAAAAATTCACTGTTAATTACAATTTCTTGTGAACATTGCTCTGTGGTTTGAACATCCAACTGAAGGTGATCTGAGAAACTAAGTTACTTCCTAAATATCAGGTTGATGATTTCAGGAAGAGAAAAATTCAAGCCATTATAAAAACCCTTACCTTTAACAGTCTGTCTGGTACATGTTTGCTCAATCAAACCTACAAAGGTTTAAGACTGAGACATAAGGCTTGTGTTTGAATCTGTAATTAGAGAAGATGATGAATATTTGAGTACCTGGTTGGCAAAACTCATTACCACATATGCATGAGAAGGAAGAAAACCTATTGTACACAAGGGCAGAAAGCAACTTCTACCTTGTAAAATTTTGGATAGTCCTGCAAATGTGATGGTATGTGGAGGCAAAAAGACATCCTTGAAAATATAATTTATTTGGTTATAATAAAAGTTCAATTGCACTCTGACAACGTAAAGTGAAATGAAAATAAAAATAAAAATGTCTGCTTTTGCTTTCCTGTGGATTGCAAGGATGATATTTGAAAATTAGTGTCCGTGTTAAAATAGGCTTCCTATTTCTCTGCTGACAATGGAAATTTGGTATTCAAAAGATCCCAGTTTCTTGATTCTTGCTGAACTTTTTAAAAAATGTAAAAAAAATATTTAATTAGCATTAGTTATTATTTTTAAATAAATTTCTTTTAACAGCATTGAATTTAATCATGTCAGTGATTTATAATTCTCTATTTCAGATTCATGGTTCAAATATTGCTATAATTTTCTTATAATCACTGTTATACTGAAACTTTCATCTTGCAGTGTTTTAATCTTGCTGGTATCATTTGACTGCATTTTTGTGAAGCTTTTCATCCAAAACTTTTTTTTTTTTTAATGGAACAATTACATAATTATGGAACTTACATTTTGATCGAAATCATTTATCAGGATGACACATTTTTTCCCTCTGCCAACGAAGTTGGAAGAAGTGCATTACACAGTCTTTCCTTCCATCTTTCCATCTGTCCACACAATATCTCTAAAAGTTCTTAGTGATTTTCAATGAAATTTTGTGGAAGTGTAGGCCCCATGGCCTACACTTCCACAAAAGAGAGAGATTAAATTTTAGGGTGGATCCAGGAATTTATTTTTGCTTGAGAGATATTTTTCCCTTTTTTCTTCATACATTTGTATTCGCTGATGACTGTAAAAAGGCAAGACCAGTCACCTCCTAAAAGTAAGGCTGGATGGACATCGGCAAGCTGTAATCCAGAGGAGGGATGATGAAATCTGGCATGGCTGATCATGTGTGGGGTGAAAATGGGGGTCACCAACCCCTGTGGAATGAAGTCAGAATAATAAAGAGAACAACACTGAAAGATAAAGCGACTGAAAATATCAAATTGGCATATATGCTAGGCTCTAATAACATCCTCAGTAGACCTAGCATAGAAATGAACACCAGATGGGAGCCATTAAGAAAAAAAGGCATCAAGCAAAAGACCTGAAATTCCACCTCCTAGTTACACTACAGGGAGTGCAAAAGTCATATTTTGGCTCAGTTAAAGTGACATTAGGTTTATGATGCCAAGTTTCCACCACCAAATTGTCCATGGCTTAGTGGATAAAAGAGTTGGTCAAGCATATCTAGTAACCTGCCTGGTGGTCATGGGTTCTATCCCTGGGTCAGGTAGTGCAAAAAAGTCTTTTTCAGTGGAAGACGCAGACAAGCGACAAGGACGATTAACTTGGAAGAATAAACTGATATGAAATATCCTCCGGCATGGACAGCAGATTGAATAAAGAGTGCAGTTCGAAATTCCCAGAAGGTTACCAACTATGACAGACACCTGAAAGTTACAAATGTTGTGACTATAACAATCAAGATGAGGACACTAGTCAGAGTAAATCAGTGTATAATATCAACCGTATCAGCTTGTACATTTTGTTTATATGTTATAGAGATGCTTTGGCACAAAGTTATGGAATGTTGAGTTAAGAACAATAGATTGGCATAAGAATGTTTTCATTACCAACTGTAAATACTTAAAGTACTGGGTTTTTTTTCTTTTCCCCTTGTGAAATCTGTTTACTCAATCACCAAGTGGACTATTTTAAAGCTGTTTTAGCACAATATTTCAACTGGCTAGTTTTTAATTCTCTCACAAATGCTGGTGGGTTAACCAATTGAAATATTAGGTTGTAAACAATAAAATTAAAACAATATGTTAGTCAAAGTAAACCAACAAGCTATCATAACTATCCACTTAAATGTTTATCCATCTGTGTATTTTGTCTGTTTTCATTTTGTTTCTCTTCTTTTGCAACCAACATTTTTGTTTTGCAACCTGTGCTTTTGATCCTTATCTTAAGTTTTCATACCTTATTTAATTAAAATGTTCAATTTTGGTTTCCTTCTCAATCATTTATTTATTTCTTCATAAAAGTTAATTTAAAATATTTCCAATAACAAAATCCCTAAGTTTAAATTTCCTTCATGTAATATCCAAAAGTGGTGTGTGACTTTCTTTTGCTTGTTGTTACTGTTGTATACAATCGTTGATTGATGCCTCTATTCCCTTTTTCTATAATGTTGTTTTTGTTGCCATTGTTCTGGTCGCCTGGTTTGGCCAAAATCTTGAAGGCACCGTAATGTTGTCTTTCAGTACCAACATCTACTCCTCCTCCTACTCTTCCACCTCCTCCTCCTTCTTCAAATCCTTCTTCGTGTGTGAATCCTGTTGTGGTTTCGGCCACCACCAACACCACAAAGTGCATCGTTCAGCCTATCTCAAGTGTTACCCAGATCACAATGAAACACAAGGGTAGGTCAAACTTAATGAATTTAACTATAGCCTCCAGCTTTTAGTCTCTTTTTTCATCAACTTTCCTAAAACTATTTTTGATATCTTAGTTATTTTTCACTTTCTTAGATCTTTGAATTTTTTTTCAATTAATAAACAGTTCTTTTCTAGAAGTTTTGTTTGTAATGTCTCTGTCTTTTTTAAATTTTTAATCTTAAATTTTTAAAACTATATTTCATTTTAACTGTTTTTCCTTAATTTTGTTTATTAACATAGCTTTTAACAATTAGTAATTCATATTTAAGTTATTAAGACTATTTTTTAATCCTAATTGTTTGTATCTTTAAAAAAATAAGTTTCTGACTTATAAAATTTTAGTTTTAAACTTAAATTTTACATGACTAAATCTTTAAAAAAATGTTAAGATCCTTTCATTATTCAGTTTTGTGCTGATATAATTTAAAATGTTTAGCTACTATTTCTTAAACTTATCTTCCTTTCCTTCATAAATGTTTTTTTTGGTAAGGATCTACTTTCGTTAACCAAGTCGGAAAATTTTTTTTTTCGCCAGTAGTTTTTTGTACTTTTAATCTGTTAGACCCTAACCATCTTCCTGGGATTTTTTATTTTAAAAAAAAAATGTTTTTTTAAGGTTTTATGAGGGGGAGTTCTATTTACAATGTAACTATATAGTAAACTGGGCCGTTACTCTCCGTTCATTGTATGGAAGTGAGGCTTCAAAGTATTCGGTTACTTTCCTTGTGAGACTTCTTTGATATCAAAAAACCTTAATGAAAGCACAGAAAAATCGTCATTAAAATATCAAAGAGACCTAGTTAATAACCTTTACAAGGGAAGTAACAAAATGCTTCAAAGCCTCACTTCCATATAATGGACTGAAAGTAACGCCCCTGTTTGCCATACAGTTACATTATAAATAGAACCTCCCCCTTAAAACCTTAAAAAAAACATTTTTTCTTCCACAAAGAATATTGGATTAAATGCTCCAAAAGTTACTGTTGAAAAAAAAATTTGTTTATATTTTTTTCGACTTGGTTAATAAAAGTAGATCTTTACTGTTTTTTGGTTAAATTTCTAGCTTCAAAAGATTGGATATTTTTTACCAAAAAGGTAAAAGAATATCCAATCTTTTGAAGCTAGAAATTTAACCAAAAAACGGTAAAGATCCCACACCATAGAAACTTGCTAAATCCTGCAGAAGGATTCTTTCAATATATTTCCCCACTTATTTGTGGTTGAAATTATTCTTCATGCTTCATTCTTGCAATTCTTTATTTATATTCTTGCTACCTCTCTTTATGCATGTTTTCTCTCACAGTCTGGTGGTCCTTAGCTTTTTTCCCAACTAGACAAAAGATCTTCTCATTCAGGCATTTGCACCAAACCATCTCAAATGACCAAAATGTGCAGTTTCCAGTTTCACCTTTTCATTTGTTTTTTCAGTTTTACTTAACTCTTAAATTCATGGACCACTTGTAACCAACAGTGGAACTCTTCTCTGAATTGAATAGAAAATCTTCTTTTTAATCCACCAAATTGTCATAGGGAGATAATTCTAATCAGGAGTTATTTCCCTTGATAATGATGTTCAATTTAAAAAAAATGAATTTAAGAGTTAAATAGAATGCACATGTCTCCAGTTTATGTGCGCACACACATGTCTCCAGTTTATGTGTGCACACACGTCTGTATGTGATAATACACACATACACTTAAGTATGCATGCATGTATGTGGCGGAACCTAAATGTATATTATGAATAAAAGCATAGAAACTGACTCTAGCATACACATACACTATCATTTAGTGATGTATCTACATATTTATTTATTAGGGTGAATCAATAAGACTGTAGCCTAACATGTAGTTATTAGCTGAACTTTGATCTGAAATTTTCACTGTATAATGTTAGATCTATGTAATTAATATTCACCACTGAATTAAGTGCATCAACAAAGGAGATTATGTTGAAAAATAAATATTTGTTGTGTGAAATGTTTTTTCATTAGGCTATGGACTTATTGATGTACCTACGTATATTTATGTTCAAAGAAATTGTTGTGTAATTCTAACTGCTGATATGTATTGAATTGTTAACACACACACACATATATATATATATATATATATATATATATATATAAGCAAGTATCCACTGCTTTGTAACGCACAAAACATGTCATGCTATGTCTTTGTTCATATCTAAGAGTGTACACCAGATACACATTTTACATATATAACCCAAAAATATGTCCATATAAAATGGTATAGGTAATTTATGTTGCTCATCTATATATAAAGTTGGTTGTTTGTCCGTATGTATGCGTGCACATGTGACATATATAAAATTATGGTAACCCTGTGATTATTTGAACTTAAATACCTGCAGTTTTTCTAACAAACTGCTTCTTTTTTTTTCCCCACTCGGACCTAATATAATTGATGAGGAAAAATCAGCTTAGTTTTGTGATCCTTGTGCCACACTTAATGTTACCTCTCTGGACTTTTGACCCAGCCAATGCTGGGACCATCTGCTAGTATTTAATACTTTGTTTCCTTTCCTGTTGCATATTTTTCATGTATATCTTTTTCTTTTACCATCTTGCTCCATCTTCTCTCTGGTGTGTGTATTATTTATTTATAGATTAATAAACACACCTGATTGCAATTGGTGGGTTTGTATTCTCTTTTATGTATCTGTATATAAATGTGCCCAAGTGCATAAACTCTTGTGTTGGGTACCACTCCCACTACTACCATTGGGACATCACCTCCTACTTCTAAGTTTTTAGAAGCTCAGGACCACGAGAACAAACAAGAGTATGATGGCTATTGCATAAACAGTAAGAGGCTGTTGAGTTAAAATCGCCAGTAATCCCTTGTGTTACACTATAAGTAACCAACTAAAACTTGACTCTCTATCGAATTTGTGAACCATGACTTTGTGTCAATCTTGTGAACCATGACTTTGTGTCGATCTTGTGAACCATGACTTTGTGTCGATCTTGTGAACCATGACCTTGTGTCAATCTTGTGAACCATGACCTTGTGTCAATCTTGTGAACCATGACCTTGTGTCAATCTTATGAACCATGACTTTGTGTCAATCTTGTGAACATTTTACCTTGCATCAAGCTTGTGAACACCCAACCAATGTTAAACCCAGTATACTGCGGCAGAAGTATACACCGTCTTAAAAGGCATTTTTCATGCTCTGTGATCTTTCTGGTTGAATCCTTTCCTTTCATACACAATTCTCCATTAATTCTCTGCACAATTTTAAAAAATCTATATCTTCCCAACCTGATAACCTTGATATCATATTATTGTAGGTTGAAATATCCCTCTGTCTCTTCAGAGAGAATCAGTATTCAATACGAGGTATAGCTATTAAATAATGGTACTCATCTCATTATGCATGACTTAAAATAGACATGTTTTTCTGATGTCATCAAAATGGTCAGTTCAGAAATTGAGCACTATCAATTTGAAATTTTTGATGAAATTGAACAAAATGGCTACCAAATCTTTTTGTATGTTAACTGAAGTTTATGGGGAAGAATTCATGTTATGTGTATGTGTGTTCAAGTGGCACAAGAGATTGATGCGTTCCTCAATTTTTGAACTGACCCTTTTTACGATACATCAGAAAAACATGTCTACTTCAAGGGATGCGTAACAGCAAACTGAACATGTGAGCGGATTGAAACTTTCAGGAGTTATTTATGCTTGCTCATTGGTCAATGTTTACCACATAGTTTGTGTATGGATGCTATAGTTTGACTTACATAAGCCCAGTCTCTTTATTCAATATCCACACCTTGTATTTCATTCCATATTACTTGTGGCAATATCTACCATTCCATATTGCTTGTGTCAGTATCTACCATTCCATATGACTTGTGGCAGTATCTACCATTCCGTATTGCTTGTGGCAGTATCTACCATTCCATATTGCTTGTGGCAATATCTACCATTCCATATTGCTTGTGGCAATATCTACCATTCCATATTGCTTGTGTCAGTATCTACCATTCCATATTGCTTGTGTCAGTATCTACCATTCCATATTGCTTGTGTCAGTATCTACCATTCCATATTGCTTGTGTCAGTATCTACCATTCCATATTGCTTGTGTCAGTATCTACCATTCCATATTGCTTGTGGCAGTATCTACCATTCCATATTGCTTGTGGCAGTATCTACCATTCCATATTGCTTGTGGCAGTGTCTACCATTCCATATTACTTGCAGGCAATTGAAACTCTGTAAAGACTGGAATAAATGGTAATTTGAAGTTGCAATATCTGATGAATATGGTGGTTGGGTGAAAACTACAAGCTATAATAGTTTTTGCTTGGTCATCAAAGAAACATGTGGTCTAGCATTATCCTGATGGAATATTATGCCCTTTCTCTTAACTAATTCTGGATGCTTTTTGTTAATTGCTGCCTGGTCTAATTGGGAGCAGTACTTGTTTGAATCAATCATATGGCTCATAGCAAAGGACTCCCTATGTTGGCTCTCTTCAGTCTGTTGGCTCTCTTCTGTATGTT
>VCCN01001001.1:1093526-1106947 GCA_006491835.1 Architeuthis dux | reverse complement strand
TTTTTTTTTTTTTTTTTTTTTAATCTTTAAATTCATGGTCTACCACACATACATATAAGTAAATCAGGATAGGTACATTCATTGAATAAAAGATGTAAAAGAGAAAAGAAAGCTGGTTGAATTTGAGAGAGAGAATAAAAGGAATAGAAAGATAGTTGTGGCTGGGGAAGAGATAATCTTTAGTTGATCAGAAAGAGAATTCAGCTGTAAATATGCTCTCAATATTTATAGGCTATAAATTTTAGATAATTGTTAAAACTTCCTTAAAAAGATATTTTGTAAGCTTTATTGAGACTTAGATTCTTATGCTTAGTTCTCATTCATGAAAATTAATATTGTTTTTACAAGTAACAATTTCAATTCAAAATACTATGAATTCAGGAATGGAAGATGTATGTTTTTCTCTTGCCTTGTACACATGATTAAGCTGCATCTTAATGACTAGCTTCTTTTTGCCTCATAAAGTAGAGACGGTGCTGATAGAATTAAGTTACCTTCAGGAAAATACTATCAGTATTGTTTAAACCATAAATTTATGATTTAAAAGAAAAAGAAGTTCTGGTTTGTCACTAAATAGAAACCGTCATGTGACCAACATCTTTTGACAGCATGCCATTTGGGGGGGGGGTGATCAATGAATAAGTTACTTCTCTCTCCCTTTGTTGGGTTGTGATCACTAAAAAGTCCATATTTAAATAAAAAAAAGAAAAAAGTTTTCCCAGCTCATTGATGTGTGTGTGTGTGCACGCGCGCGCGTAAAATTTCAAGATTCTTCAATGAACGGTTAGGTCTTGGCGAAGTACGGATACATACATATGAATGTCAGAACACATGAATAACCAAAACCCAGCAACAGTGTTTAAACTGGTCTGGTGTGGGTAGCAGTGATTAATTTAATATTCCAGTTCCACATCTCAGCATTTGCTAGTAATGAAGCTGTAATTCTTTCTTATAGAATATTTATAATTTATTTGATATGTGAACATTGAGGAATTACTAGTCAAAACACCATATGTATAGTAATTTGTTCATGCTGCAGTTTTGTTTATTATTAGTGGTTAACTATGTTCTTATTCCCAGTTTTTAGGCCCCTGAGTAAATATAGCCTTTGGCTTTTGAGGATCGGTAAATTTTCTAAATTTATTGGGGAGAAAATAAATTGCATCTTTATAAAACTTTGATATTGCAGATTTTATAAGGCCATGACTGACAATACCGTATTACAGTAAGTCTGTAATAATTAGTGGTCAGTCCTACATTCAAATACTAAGCTCTACGTCACTAGGACTTTTGCTTTTATAATCTATTGCCATTATCGTTGATTTATCATAATGAATAGTACTTTCAATCTTTAGTCCTGTCTTTTCACAAAAAAGTTGCAATTATGTACAGGTATACCTTGATTAGGGCAGTTAATTTGTTCCAAAATCTTCCACACTGTTTTTTAATTGTTTTTCAGGTCTTTTTATAATTTAATGTGTTTTTATCTTCAGCTTATACTTAGTTACATTAATTTGTCCAGAAATACCTTAACCATACTACATCAAAACCTGCACTAATCAAAACCACACTATTCAAGGTATTCCTGTATATACAAAAGTAAGGCAAACTAGATTGGATAATGACAGCTGCTACCATTCTCCAAGCAAGGGCTATTTGGCAGGGCTCCAGACTAACCTTTTTCACTACTGTCCTGGAACCGGCCACTTTGTTATTAACATCTATAATTGTCAGTTGTTTGTAGCATAATAAAAACACCATTAAAATGTTGAGGAAATAAATAATTGTCAAACTTCAGTCCAAACCTGGAGTTGACTTTGTTTTTCTACCGTAACAAAAACAACAAAATGACAAGAACAATCCTCACCAAATTTTTTATTTTTTAAATATATCTTCCGGGGACAGAATTTTCTTTTTTCTTTTAATCACTTTCATCCCGGGGAAGATATTTGTTTATCCCGAACACATTTTTACCAACGACCAAACATCATTAATTTCGAGCACTGCTATTTGGAACATTTTTCTTTCATGTACACAGATAATAAATGTCTTAAAATATTATGGGAAAAAGATTTGCTTAATTACCTTGTTTTTTCTTTCCCTTTTTTTCTGCAGCTGGTGCTGGCGGCAGCAGCAAAAAGGCAGAGGAATGTAACAGTCTTGAAAAACGGATTGCTAGCATGCTACCCAACCTTCCACTTGATGCCAGCATTTCCAGTCCTATCAGTGAAGTGCCACCCCCAGCTCTACAGCAGCAGTCTTCAAGGAAGGAGCACCGCTACCACTCTGAGCGCAAGCATAGTCGCAGTAGTACCACAGCTTCTGATGAGAGCCCCGACTGGCTAGATGGATCAAGTGGCCGGAGCAGCTCTACCAGCCCTGCCCACTCCTCCCACAAAAGTAGCCATCGGAAAATGCACTCTAGTAGCAGTGGTTTGCACAATTCCAGTTCTTCATCCTCTTCTTCTTCCAGTCGGGTTGCATCATCAACTGCAGCAGTGGCGGCGGCGGCGGCGGCAACAACAGCCTATGATTCGCCACCTCTGTCAAATGATGAGGGTAGCAGTACACCCCTCAATGATGAGGGTGGGGGTACACCAGTGCAGGATGAGAAAGAAGAGCAGATAACCAGGGAGAACCCAATCGACTTCCTCACAAAGCTCATCAATCAGACACAAAAATCACCCAAGACAAGCACGGCCAGCTTCCTGCAAAATCTCATGAACACGGGCATGAAGCAGTTTACTTCGTATGACGATACAAAAACAAAAGAGACCCCTGTTGATCTCAACCCTCCCACAATGCCCCCACAGATGCCCCCTCCTCCTTTAGGGCCCGTCCCAGTATCAATGCCCAACCAATCTCCTATGCAACCCCCATCCCCTCAGCACAACTCAACACCACCACAGTCATGGGCCGCTTGGAAAGCCCAACATGGACCCCCTGATGATATCCCCAACATGATCACCTCTGCACCCCCACCACCTCCTCCTCCTCCTAACATGCCGCCACAAATCCTGTCCCCGCAACAGCACGAGCAGGTGGGAATGCCATCAATGCCACCAAGGCCAGATATTACAACATTGCCACCATTGATGGGACCACCCCCTCCACCAGATCACCTCCCAGGCCTGGCACCGATGCCTCCACTCCCCGATTCCCTTCCATCAGGGGTTGCACCAGTTCCACCTCCGGACTGTTTACCTCCTGGCATGGTCAACCCTGGTGCTGAAAGTATCCCCCCACCAGGTTTGCCCCCGATGCCAACCCCAGAATCTGTGAGTATGGCTAACATACAAAGACATGACCAGATGGTAATGTCTGGAGGGATGCCTCGGATCAATCCCCCCTTTCACCCACCTGATATCTCCTTACCGCCCCGTAGTCCTTGGAAACACGACATGAATGCACCATACTGTCCAATTAGCAATGCCAGTGATCCTTCTGATGGCTACAACAGCAGCCCCCAGGGCCAAACAAGTCCTGAGCCTTGCCCTATGCCTCCCCCCTGGATGAGCCAACCTCCTCCTCAACACGATACTAGTATACCACCCCCAATGACAATGGGTCCTCCACCGCCTCATGCTAGATCCATGGGGCGTTCTGTCCTGCAAGATTACTCCAGTCCCTCAGACAATATGAGCCCATTATCTGACTCTTTGCAGGGAGCAAAACCTCCGCCCCAGGCACCGGCTCCACCAAATGGGAACACGCCTCCCGTTTACACGAGCAGAGTGAACCGTCTGCTTTCCCAGTCAGAGTTTCTCGATGACCAAAGAGAATTTACTGAAAAATTAAAGCGTAAAACCACCAGTAATCTAGTGACCCCACCCATAGTTGACTCTCTTACTGAGCTAACAGAGACATTAGGGACAGTCCGTAATCTGACTGCTATCAAACTGGAGGGAGATGCCAGTGGGGAGAGCAACCCTGCTGCCAACACAGATGAGGGTGAGTCAAACCCATTGGCAGATGGTGGCACTGCTGAAGATACAGAGGCAGAAGGCAAAGAGGAAGAGCCAAAAGGGGCTCCTATACTGACTGTTTCAGGCATTGCTTCTCGGCGTTACGAACCAGAACGGCTGCGGACTATTACTGATCACAGAGGAGACAGTGGCCGGAGAACTGATTCCATGGTCAGGCGGTTTGAGCAGCCTGTTACTGACCACACCGCTCACAGACCAACATCTGATTCCTATCGTGACAGAAGAAGAACAGATAGAGAATTTTTCACGAATACAGCCTACCCAAGGGAAGCTTTTAGCTACACTTATCAACAAGACTGGCAGCGGTATTATGCCCAAACAAATCCTTACCTGGGGCCCCCAATCAAGCGACCATACGAGCCATATAACATTTACTATAACTCTAAATACTGAATATTCCTTTAAATTTGTTCTTCATATCAGCTTTCTCCACATTTTTTATCAGCATAAGACAAAGAAACGGCAGAGGACAAAAAAATGGAAATATATAAGTATGATTATTTCTCAACAACTTCATTTTATGTTACTGTATCTTCAGTCATCAAATATGTAAACAAGTGCTGAGTGCTGCCTGTAAGATTTGAACCAGCAGATTATAATTCCTTTATCTAATCTGATAATCTGATGCCTGTTTTGGCATTGTAGACTAGCTTCCTTAACGGTCTACTGATCTTTTATAGCTGACCCCAATTCATAAAGCTTCTCATTATATCATCATCATCATCATTGTAGTCCATTGATAATTTCAAAAAAGGCATTTTTTTTTAAAATTTTTTTTTTTGCATAAAGGAATACAACTGCAAAGTGATCAGTGAAGGGATCACTTGAAATCTCTAATTCCTTTGTCAGTAGCCTTGAATATTTTGTGGTGCGGGTTTCTGGGGGCTAAGAAGCAGTGCCAAGTATCTCAGGGTAATCAGTGGAATTGAAAAGCCAGCACAGTCAGTTCAAAGGTTAACCCTCTGCCTTTCTTATGCATTTATCGTGTGGTTCTGATCCCATTATTGGCTGGCATAACTGTCATTTGTTTATCTATTTGATATGAGATTGTACACTAAAATTGAAATCAAGGTGTCTTGAAATAGTTGTCTATTGATATATTAAAAATATCTATTGCTGAAAATGATTGTGGGTTTGGAAGAGTAATATTGGGGGAAACCCCAAAATCCAAAGAAAACCTTGATACTGTGTCAAATTTGTAGTGTCAATTTATAAACTGTCAAACCCTGATGTTTGTTCAGTTCTGGGTGCATTCTTCTTTTTTTTTCTCCTACTGCTCCCAGACACAACTTTTAGGTAATGGAAAAAAATGTATTTTCAAAAGGCATTCTGTGGTTTCTATCTTGACATTCGACTATTTGTCTTTAGAAAGTGTTTATTTTTTTCTTCAATTTTTTTTTTGTTATTCTTCCTTTTAGGAAAAACAAAGAAAGGAATATGGGGGAAGTTATTTCCTCATATTTCAACTGATTTGAAATCATTTTCAAATGAAAATGGAATCAGAATAAATTTGGAGGGGGAAAAAAAGCTATGGAAAAAAGCAAGAAAGAAGGTAAAAAGTTGCTGCAAAATGTTCTTGTAATCTATTTTATTTGTCTACCTGCAAAGAAGAAACGTTGATTGTGGACTGAGAGTCCTGGTTCCACTCTCTCTTTCTTGTAATCATCCAAAATTTCCATCTGAGACACAAAGTGTCACAGAATAAAGTTTTAAACTTTTCACCAGTCTCCTTAAAAGACTCTTTTTCAATTCACACTTTGTTTGTTTTTACTTATATTTATTTTTGTTTTGTTTGTTTTTAAGATTCCTTCATTAGGTTCTTCATTTTACGGAAAGAGCAAGCAATATTTTTAAACTTGTCACCTTGAAGCATGAAATAAAAGCCCACAATGTTCAGCTATAGATTCCTGCATTCCTCCAACAGTACAATTAGTGTGATTGCATTTCAGCATATGCATGGCTATTTTACCTGCATATCTACATATATAATGAACAGTGTGACTTTTTTTTGTTTCTCTGTTCATAACAATGGACTTTTCCACTTGGGGTAACATTTTGGTGATAAAATATCTCCCACCCACCATTTGAAACTATGAACTCTTCGGGTTCAGTATTTTTTTTTTCTAAAACAAATCTAATAAAAATTCAAATATATCCGTGAATATTTTCACAGCGATTAACTAGTATAATTATAAATGGAGTAGATTTATTATATAACACATATACTGTATATTCTTGAATATAAGTCGACTGTGAGTATAAGACAAGTTCAGAATAGGGCATAATATTTCAGAAAATTGACTGACTTGAATAGAAGTCGAGTCTGTTATTTTACCATAATATGGTCATGAGAGATATCTCCATCTTATGAATACAGTATTTATAGTACTTGGTCAACTGTCACTGAAATATGAATTTCTTTCATCTTCAACATATCGATTGTTGTTTTCAGGTCGTAAAAGTGAAATTCTCATTAGTGATGACGAATCTATCCAAAAATGATTTTAAATGGAAATTACACGATATGCACCATGTACTACCTATATAACATTTCATACAAAAACATGGTAATGAATTGAGTTAGAACAACAGGCATTATTGCTTGCTAATACACATTGTGTTTATCAACACTGTATTCATATAGGCAAATGTATTAGCCATTTTTGACTGACCTCAGTATAAGTGGAACTGGTGATTTTGGGCTATTTTTTTTTTACTAAAAAGACCTTGTCTTATATTCAAGTATATACAGTATATATTATATAACTAAATTATTTTTTCACCCAAGTGGAAATTTTTAAAAAAAATAGATAACCCTATGAACAACCACAATTTGTATAAATGTAAGGTTATCATTTCAAAATAAGAGACATGTCAAAGTAAATAAAGTAAGAATTATGTAAATTTTTAAAGGAATTTTATTTATCTTAATAGGCTTACTCTTACCATATTTTCTTTTTTTATATCTACAGCAAAATATTAAAACATAAATTTGTTAATTTCAAAAACTTCTTCATAGGATTTGTTTAACTGATTCTAATGTTTCAAGTTGACATTAATATGCATCTTCAACAACAATTGTATTAATAGTGGAATCTATAACTCGATAGGATGATGAGAGTTTTTAATCATCTCAAATCCACTGCATTCTTATATGAAATATACAGGTGAAGCTCCTGCTTCGTCCACTCCCACTTTGGACAATTCTATTCCAAAGTAGCAGCTTCACCTGTAATTGTTCCATTTTTATTTTTTTTTTTTTGGAACGCATTTGTGCCAAATAGGAGCTTTACTTGTAATTGTTCCCAGATTGGACAACATCACTAGTTTCACAGTCTTACTGTAACATATACAGGTGAAGCTCCTACTTCATCCACTCCTAATTTGGATAACTCCTATTCCAAAGTAGGAGCTTCACCAGTAATTGTTCCCAGATTGGACAAAGCTCCGAGATAGTCCATTTTCTCGGAACGCATCTTGTGCAAAATAGGAGCTTTACCTGTATTTTGAAATATATCAAGGTTATGTAAAGCTATAAACATTTGAAGTAGTGATCTTGATTTACCAGCCCTAGATGTACATTATGTATATGTTATGATATTCATCAGTTTATTGACTTCATTAGACAAAAAGAAAATATAATAAATTGAAGCACAAGGGAAACAAGTTGAAAATGGTTATATTTCACTTGCAGTATTTATGAGTCTTTGAGTCAGAGAACTATTTTGTTTTATTTGTATTTTATACAAGCTCTCAGTTACATGACCTAACTTGTTAGATAGAATTTAATCATTCTAAGAAAGATTTATTGATTCTTTGTGGTGCACAAGACAACAAAAATTCACCTCAGAATTCCTCATTTTGGCCGGAGGGGAGATAATCCATGCTTTATCTCAGGGACTTACCCAAAACAGGCATTGGAAAAGCATTGAATTTTCGAAATCGAGTGAGTCTGGAGGCAGAGGTTCAATACCAGCCTCCAGACTTGATGCTATTCCAATGTCTGTTTTGGGTAAGTCACTGAGATAAAGCTTGGATTATCTCCCCTTCTGGCCAAATCTGGCAGCCCTGCTTCATCTAACACCACCTCATTTAATGTCCATTTGTTTTTATCTACAAAGCAATATGAGTTCATGCCTATATATATATACTTTCATACACATGCTGCTGCAAAAAACAACAGCTGTGCCAGCAACAAAGCCTTCATCAGGTGATGACTCTACGGTCCTGCATGGTTTCGGGACCAAAGCATCATTAACATTAACCCAGTGCGCCTCAGCAGTACCTTGCGATATCACCAGACTTTGTTGGTTTTCCGTCACAGTGTTGGAATGCCAGATAAAAATGCAGCCTCATCGTATATTCTTGTATTCGCAACTTTCCAGTCAATGTTCATGAGACCAGAAATTAAACAATGATTCAGTGAATTAACGTTTCATTATATATATAATCTGCACAGGCGGCCGGAGTGTTCACGTCCTGTGATTCAACTACCCAGGTCAGCCGTACCGTTGGAATACTCCCCCAAAAGCGGCGGCAGACCCCCATAGCTAGCTCACATCTGTCAGGAGAAGGGAACTTTTGTCAAATCTACGACCTAAGGACACTGCTGCTATCAGTGCCACTACGATGGACCATAGTTTGCAAACCCAAGGTTCAAAGGGTGGGGTCGGCCGTGTGCACGTTGCACTTCACCTTAAAACTCCATTGTGCAGACTACGATTTTTCACATTCAGGCCCCATCAACCTAGGATCTGAATAAGACATGGAAAACCCGTCCCAATCTCCGTTCATGGAGCCAAGTCATTCATATATATCTATATCTTCTAACTATAAAAATACACCATGTGTATTTATTTATTTGTTCTCTGTCACGATAAGGGACCCAACTCATCTATATTATCATTAAGTAGGTTACCACATGATGATGTAGTAAATGCTGAATTTAAAGAATAATAAAAAATATAAAATGTAATAAAATAAAAAAGTTTTTAAAAATCCATTTATGGTCAACTCACTGCAATGCTAATTTCTATCATCCACGTAAATAAAATGCAATGAGTATCCATATATGCCGTCATTTTTGATGGCACAGTATAATTCTACATATAACGACCATAGACACAAAATTTGTTGGTATGTTGGTTTGTCTTTTCTGGTTTAAGAGTCATGATGGGAACATAAGTTTTACTCTCTTCTTCTCTTTAAAGCTGATTAAAGTGTAAAACTCCTGTGTCTGACTGCTGATGCTTTGTGTGTGTGTGTATGCATACATGTTCACTAGCTAGGTTCTTCAATGTATGAGTCCCGACCCATTATGATTTTTAACGGAAATTAAGAGAAGGAATGGAGAAAGACACACAACACGGCTGCCTTCCGACCTTCCTCATCTCTGACTGTCACTAGCAAAATGTTTGGCGGACAGTTTCTATAGCAAAAAAAAAAAATAATTCTCTCGATGATAAATATATTTATACTAAAATATATACTTCTATAATTCATCCATACCTCCAAGAAAATGAAGCTTATGAACACTGAATTGGTGCCTGATAAAGAGAAACTTATTTATAGACAGGTCTGGTTAGTCACTCAATAGAAACTGTCACATGACATGGGGGGGGGGTTAAAAAAAGAAAGTTTTTTTTTTGCAGACATAATAAGGAGTAAATGTTTAAATTTAGCCAGCCACACCAACGTAAAAATAGAAGCATAAAATACTCTAATATATTACTCAATTAAGCAAGAATTTTAATGTGTAAATTTATCAGACGTCACTCAACATCATTTTACTTCAAGTTGCAGTTTTCAAGTATATAGTTCCAACATTAAATGAAGTGAAACCGTGTGCATGTGTTTGTAAGATATATATATATATATATATGTATATATATGTGTGTGTGTTGCATTGGACATTTTAATTTATGATGTTATTAATGGCCTTTTAGTCTGAAATATTTAAAAAATTCAGTTTTCTCACAAAAGAAACATTAAATAGATTTTATGTGATACTCTTCAATTCCAACTTTCCATACATTTAAAACACTCCAAGATATTTTTCCTAAATGTCTCAGAGCCAAATTTCCTTCTAAAAAAACTTTTGGGATAAAATAAACACTATTATTGATGTTCGTTATTGACTTTTCATGTTAAATTCTTGTTTGATGTATCATGCATCAGGAAATATTGGGTTCATGCCTCTCACGAGCATTAAAGCCAAAAGTACATCAGAAGGTGCAAATGTTTTCAGATTCTGGTTCTGTGAATTGTTTTTAACAGCACCATTTTGCACTTGATTTTAGGCTCAAAATTATTGTTTTATCTGAATGAAAGCAACTGTTTGGCACAAAGATTGCCTTTTGTGCTGATCTGGAAGAAATACAAAACACCCAACAGGATGTCAGCAAATGAAATTTACTCAATTGTTCATCTTGTTTATGTATTGATCTGTTTGATCGTACATTGCTATCTACAGTATGTATAACGTTTCATACACTGACTATACTGCTACAAATTATTTTACCGTCCGTGGGTCCATTAAATGTTAGAATATACAAATCCTACTACACATCTACTCTAATCCTGATTATGTTAGGTTTTATGCCAATTTTGGAAAGAAGAGAAGATAATCCGAATTTTATCTCAGAGACTTAGTCAAAACAGGCATTGGAATAGCATTGAATTTGGAAATCTACTGAGCCTGTTTTGGGTAAGTTTCTGAGATAAGGAAATATAATAGAGCTTGGGATTATCTCCCCTTCTAGCCAAATTTGTCATCTGGAATAGACACTTTGGCATGTATTTGTGCCAACCAACTAGTATTTAGCTTTGGACAACTTTCTTGATATTTTCAACCTTTTGGCATTGCAAAATCTATATTAAAGCAATAAAATCGAGCAAAGAAAAGCATTTGGGTGGCAGAATATATTTTTTGTAGCAAATGTCTTCCATGAGGTTTTTGAAAATTAATAATGAAGTTTTTCATCAAGTGTATATAGGTATTTACTAAGCTTAGTTTAGTAAGGCCAGAAGTGTGGGGCACTCAGTATTGAACTCGCTATACAGAAGTAATGGTCCACTAGACTAGTGTGCTAACCATTACCCCACGGCTGTAAGTTTGTATGCAATTGTTAATGAATTTTAAAATATATAGATTATTTGGTGCTCTGTTCCTCAATTACAAATATGCACTGAATTCCTACGGAACTAATTAGTTTAATAATAATGTACTTGAGAAAAGCATGAAGCTTAAAACCCTTCCTTCTGTAAATACACACTGAAATACTTTAATTAACTATAGCATAAATAAATCTTTTGTTCAAATAGTAAAAAGAAAGTGGTTTCTAAATGAAGCACTAAATAAGTAGTGGGTAGTAATCTAACTACAATTGAAGAAATCTTTGTCTCTTCACCGTGATTACTCTACTGACCATTGTAATGTAGTCAGCATTACAAGGCAGTGCAGTGTCGAGATTGAAGTTCTTTGGGATCAGCGGTTCTCGAGAAATCTAAAAAAAAAAAAAGAAATTAGAATTATCTAAATTTAGATATAAAATATCTAAATTGGCAACAATGAAAAGTAGTAGCCCAAATACTTTGAAGCCTTACTTTCGTATGACGGATGAAAAATTATTTTACATGACAATTATGGCAGGCTGCTCCAGACCATAAAGTCTGGCCCCTTCCCAAGATGCACCTTTGGAATTGGCATTGTCCTAGTTCGATATAATCTCACAAAGTTCTGAGGTCCAACTACACTTATCAATTCCTCTACTGTTCTTTAGGATGTAGATATTTATTGGATTGGACCAAATTGGCGAAGGGCCATCTTGATAGAGCATCCAATGAGAAAAAGTACTAACAATGGCTTGTGAGACTAATGTATTTACCATCACTCGTCGTAAGATGTAGGTAAATTACGCCCTTATTATCCCAAATCATTCTTAACATATTTTTAAAAACGTTTGGAGTTCCTGAGAATGGCTAGTTGGTCGAAAACGGATTGTACAAAGAATGCTTCAATGAGGACTCGATGCCATCACTTGTAAAGATTCCCAATCCATGGGTTATCATTTCCGACGCTCTCAGCCAGAAGAATTCTCCCCAGTTACAGATCCCTCGATAGAGTCCAACAACTCGGCTCAATTCATGGGTTGGGCAGTTTAAATCTTTGAGTACTAATGTCATCGTGACTATATAGTCATTGCTTTATTTTTTCTATTGAACCTCATTCCATGCTAGATCACATTTTAGTTCTGCTGTCATCTTTTTTTTCCAGGTGCGTCTAAAGGTATTTATTCTCTGATTTCACGATGCCGATTGTGCTTGTTGGGGGGAAAATATAATGGGGTGCTTCTCAATATCTTCCTTGTTCTCCAGCCAAGATTGGTGGCTTCTTCTGCTGTCAATCTTCAAACCCATTATTCTTCAATTTTCAACTGCTGTTCCCTCTCCCTTAAGCTTTATTAATGTAATGGGTCCATCGTTTTGAAATGTTTCTAACTTGTATATTCTTAAATATGTAACTAAAAAGTCTCATAATTATGTATTCAACTGGACAGTGTTCTCTCCAAATTGTGTGCAAATACAGTAATTGTATAGTTGAGAATTTTACTTGCGCATATTTTTCATGTGAAGCTCCCATCACTATATTGAGCCTTCACCCTGCAACTCTTTTTTGTCTGTCTCTGTGATTTGCCTCCACAGTCAGCTGGTCGGGGTCTGCTAGATTATTAAGACCCTCATTATTGTTGGAGGAGAAAACGGTTTACAGGTTCTTTTATTCAGCAAGAGTAGCTTCAATAGTAGCTGGAAAATTACAGTGGAGAAGATATAAGATATCAATCTTTTGAAGGAATCTTTCCTGCTTCTTGCAAGTTAGGTGTGTGAAGTTTGCTATGGGGGTGGGGGTGGTTTTACATTGGCAAGCACAACTTAGTTGTCAACTGCATATAGAATGTGCAACCGAGCTATGCCGAGCCAATCCAACGGCATAGGCATAATCATGCAACTTTTGAAATCTTCGACACCCTATTTTAAAACGTAATTAGAATTTTAAAAATGTATTAAGTTTCTCCTTGTTTTTGCTAGAAAAAGCTAAGTCCAAAATATTGTCTAAAAAAAAGAAAAACACATTTTCATTAATTACAATGTAGAATTGAACTTAAAGGCTGTGTTGACCGCTACAGTCAGCCGTAGCAGCAGACAAGTATGGGTGTTTAGCGTTGAAAGACAACAAAAAATGGGACCGACTCAGTTTCTTTCTAATGACCGGAAGGCACGTGATTGGCAAGACATTATTACATTATAGCCATCCATCAATGTTTACTTTTTAATCTACAAATCAATAATTTTGACGGCATTTTGTTGACAGGTTTTTAAATTTTTTTAAATTGCAATTCTGTAATTAAAAAATCTACTAAAAATAATTTATACTTA
>VCCN01001001.1:1067174-1081880 GCA_006491835.1 Architeuthis dux | reverse complement strand
GGGGGGGGGGTTCCAGTTAATATTCATCTCTTGCGTCGACGGTATGAGAAGAATGTTACAGACTGGCCAAAAATATGCAAACCCAATATTACATGGGTGAATCTGTTGTAGAAAAAAAACGATTCTTGAGTTGACCTAACAACTCGTTGACAGTGAATTCTTTCACCCCTGACATTAAAGCCATGTATTATTGGGGCGCAACAAATCTAGATACAATTTTATTAATCTACGTATTATACTTGTTAAGGATTCATAAAAAATGTAACTAATAAAGACCGATGCCAGCAAGATTTTTTAAATATGGTGCCAATCTACATTTATAGAACACGAATAGAGGACCAGGATTATTCTGTGAAAATTAAATACGCATCCTAAAAAGTTACGATCAAAAGTTCCGAATCTGATGTCAGTCCGAAGTGAACACAAGTTGTCACTTTATTTAAGTAGGAACTACTTAAATAAAGTGACAACTTGTGTAAATTATTCGCTGAAATTATTAATACTACACCCTTTTAACTTTCAGAACTTTTAACTTTGCCTTCAGAAATGTTTAGAAAAGTTGTCGATTCTAACTAAGAAATACGTTTAAATAAAAGTAAATGTTTATCCAGAGTTTGGTAGAATATTGTTTACAATTACATCGTAAGCAGTGAATCAGCGTACATAGACCAGTATTTCTCAATGTACGTTCCGCGAGATACGATGTTTTATAAAAAATTGGTATTCACCATTTTCCAAATAATTAGGTGACGTGAAATGTTAATCGGGCTTTTCTAAATATGTTAGCACAAAAACTAAATATCGCAACCGGCTGGACGCTGCACCAGATATGCAAATTCCAATATTAAACCAAATCTTTGGAGGATAGGACTTGAATATGAAAATGAAAGTCTACACGTAGGAGCGATAAAACATCTGTCGCATAATACTTTGTTGAATCACCAAATTCTTGACGAAATGACATCAACGAGTCCAATCAGCGTTCTTGATAGACAACGGGTTGTGATGTGCACAGAAGGAGGAGGATGAGGAGACTGTAAGACGCCCAGCCAACATTTAGGAGTCAAATATAAAACTGTACACAGGCGCGTGTGTAGCGGCAAAACAACGAAAAGGCCTCATGGAGGTGGGAGAAGACGAATGTTATCAGAAGAACAAGTGCAACAATTGTGTGCATGGATCGACACTGAAGCAATTTGCAAATTAGCTCAAGGACGAGTTTCAAATCCAGGTGTCAGAAGTAACAGTCCACAAATCCAGGTGTCAGAAGTAACAGTCCACAAATCCAGGTGTCAGAAGTAACAGTCCACAATATCTACAAGCGCAATTCATTACATTAAAGTTAAAAGTTCTGAAGGCAAAGTTAAAATATATTGTATAATCAACAATACCATAAAATTCGACTGACGTCATAACCGAAAAAGGCACAATGATAAAACCAATGTTCATGACTTTTTAGACAAAAAAAGGAAAAATGTGGGTTGGGGATATTACCTTTTTTTGGAGAAATAAATATATTTAAAAATTGGAAGTTTTTTGAGAAAAATATTAGATTGTGCAACCACATTTGAAAATCTTTTTGACGAAAATATTTGGCTATTTAATTGACTCTGAAGTGTATTGACGTGTAGCTGGTGTAATAAATTGTCGTCTAATAAGCAGTGACAAATAATTTTATATTGGCCTTATATAAGTTGTATATTTAAGTATCAAGAGAAAGGGTACAATGGAAAGAATTAACTATTTGTTTTTATGATTACCATCAAAAAACGATTTCTTCTAAAAATGTAATTCTTCAACTCTGGTAACCTACAAAAGTTTGATACAAATGTTTCTAGATAGATTCCTCTAATTATGAATACTGAGACTAGAGAGTTTGGGATTTATGCGCAAGCGCAATTTTAGCACTGAGCATGCACATTCGACCCCCTTAATCACAAAAATATTAGCTGAAATAGTTGTAGGTCGATTCTTCATCCCAAAATACATAGAAATACCAAAATTATTGTGAATTCCGGTTGATAAATATGGGTTTTAATGAGTTTGGGATTTATGCGGATTGCGCATGTGCAGTTTGGGCCTTAAAATCAAAATTTTCAAAAATCCCAAACTCTGTCCCACTGAGCAACAACATTCCAAATTTGATATGTCTTAGCCAGAAATTGTGGTCAGCAGCTTCTGGACAAATTTGTCGGACATTTTGTTTTACCGTCTTTATGGGGTTTAATTCTTAATGCGACTAAACGCCAAACTGTCACTGTGGACTAACAGAGAGAGTCTACATTCCAAAAATGAAATCCCTGACCAAAAAACTGTGGTCTGTACCCTCTGTACCGAATTTTAGCGTGACTGACCGCACCTGTTAGTTATGACGTCATTTGGGGATGAAGTGAGTGGGGGTCCAGGGAAAATATCCCTTGACACAAAGATATCTTGAACATTTGCCTAGGATATGGAAGTGGTTCCATAATTTTGCTCACCACGGCCTTAAAGTCCCTCAAAAAGTGCATTCGTCCCCCAAAATAATGGAGAGCCCATAACTGGTATGTACAACTGTTACACTTTCTGACCAAGCGTACATTTCTTCTCTGGTGTCAAACCAATAAAACTCGTTGAATAATTTTTGTTCACATGTTCTTAAGTTTTATTATTCCGTGCCGCTTTTGATGTTTCATCGCTTACAACATTGGTAAAAAGGGGCGCGGAATCCGTGTCCGGTCGTTTCGTTGAATGACGTATTGCCAACACAAGTTAGCCGACAGCAGTTTCGTCGTGCGGACACTTCGTAGACAACCTTTTTGAGGAAGTGGTGTTTTGCCGACTTGGCTTTTCGCCGACAGCCGTTTCGTCGAATAGTTTTTTTTTTACCATTTAGAGGTTAAAAAACGAAGAACAGTGAAATTTCTGAAAAATAATTTTATTCTACATCTTTAAATGACAACATTGGAAGAACAGAATGATAAAACACATACTATATTATAAAATTAGCTGATGTACCCTGCGTTGCCCGAGAAAAAAAATCTAAATCTAATAGCACGCACCCCCTCTCCCTCACTGCTGTGGCCAGTACACACAATCAGGCAGATCCGCAAATTCTAGATGAATTTGAATGAAATTTCGTAGAAGGGTAAGGCACGAATTATGGAAGATATGATTGAATTTGGGGGCGGATTCTGGAATTCGTTTTGTGATTGAGAGATATTTTCCCGTTTTTTTTCTTCCTACATTTCTGTATTCGACCCTGTCTGTCACTACGATATCTCCAAATGTTCTCTATGAATGTCAGGGCAAGGAAGAAGTGATCAAATTTAGGGGTGGATCAAGGGATTTGTTTTTGATTAAGAGATATTTTTCCGTTGTTTTTTCCCCTTTATTTCGGACATTTCTGTATTCGCTCCTGTCTGTCCACACGATATCTCCAAAAGCTCTCAATGAATCTCAATTAAATCTTGTGTAAGGGTGGCCAATAGACTACGGAAGAAGTGATTAAATTCTGGAATGGATCCATGCACAATGACTTAGTCATATTTGGAAGAAATGTACATTCACAGTCGTCTATTCTGAATTTCAAAATGGCCTCCCTTAAAGTTCATCGAAAAACTGGCAACAATTCTTTCTTAATCTGGATGGTTTTTAGATATAATTTAACCTGGTTGCCAAGATTATACCACCTCCCCCAATAGTGACTTTACGAGCATTTTAGACTACTATTATCAGTACTTTATAATATTTGTGCATAGGTTGGCAACAGACTTGTTGTCTTTTCTTTACAGTCAGGAGTATGTGACTATCATTGGAATCTGATATGAATCCATGGAAGTGAACTGCAATTACACTTTTCCCACCAATATTATATTGAAATACTGTATCATTGACAGTTTCTACACTTTAAGTGTATCACATGCCCCCCTACCACCAGTTGGAGCGCAGAGGCTTATACTGTATGGCATAGACAACGACTCTAATAGTGGTTTTCACATGTGTAAATATTTTGCCATTCAAAGCATTTGATTAAAATATGAATCTGGGGTCAAAACGTCTTCATCTGTCAGAAACACAGAATTTGGGTTTCGGTAGTCATTTTCCGATAGGTACCTCAAGAAACAGCCGATAATAGAGTGGCAAGATGTTTATCAACCCTAACCAAATTGTTCCCAAAACATCAGAGAGATATAAAGAACATATTCATACAATTCCTTTTTCATAATAACCTCCTCAAAGTAGCAAATTTGAACTGTGTTTGACTTAAGCCCTGGATTTTTAGCACAACCGACTTTCTGTGACCTTTTGACTTCTCCTGACCACAAAGGTCATACAATCAAATGTTATTACGTATCATTTTAAAGCTGACATTCTAATAAAAGAATGAGGGGTAATTTGTTACTGTGGAGTCATTCGATCATGAGATAGGGTCAATAACATTTCCCCTAACCCTAACTTTTTCGATTTCGGCAGTTGCCAGCTTAAGTAAAAAGAATCGTCCCTACTGAATTTTTGCAATCCAATCCAACTGGCCAATATCACTTTTCTTGTGTCTTACACCCTCACAGACATGATCCACGGGTCAGAAATTTTACAACAGTAGTGTCACATCAGAGTTGGATTTTTGGGCCCTGGGTCCCAGACTACAAGTCCTGACTTAGCTGGCTGTCATATTGCTCCACGGTTAGATATGGATGACTGTAGAATAAGTCTTTGAAAAGAGGGAACATAGCAGCTTTTCGTAAAGGAAAAACAATGGCTCTTCACTGGAAAGATAAAAAAAAGATGTTGTACCTCTTTCCACAGTTCATAATGCAGAACAAGGTGAATACCTGGTAAGGACCCAAGAAAAAACAAAAAGTCGTCTGTGAAAGGAGTAGATGTGGCAGATCAGCATTTGGCAAATTACCATGTTCCCAAGAAACCCATAAACAAATACTGCCGAAAGATATGTTCCCACCTGCTTGACATGGCTCTATGAAATTCTTACCTTCTGTACAAGGCCTCATGGAAGTCAGAACTTTCACCACTGCAGTATAGAATTGAAACGTACGGCCCTGAGCTTCCAGCCACACAATCTGGAAGACTCTCGTCTTTCCGTCATCCTGCCTGCTATACTCCGGGACATTTTCCCATTGAACTTCCCCCTTCTGAGAAGAAAAGAGCCTCCACAAGAATGTTCATCATCTGCGCTCAGAAGCGTGATCGGCATGGGAAAACCAGGCAAGAAACCCGGTATCCGCGAGAAATACAAAGAAGGTAGATGCATTACTCCATGTTTCAAGAAGTACTACACCCAGTAATATGTAACACTTTTACTAATCAATTCTCTTTGTAAAGATCCCATAAGTAAAATTAATTTTTCAATATTATTGTTGTTTTAGTTCTTTTTCATTAGCTTAGGTAAAGCTGTTAAAAAAGTAGTTTGTTTTAATTTTTAAAATTTCTTTTACTATGGACGCGGTATCTTGTGATGTTATTTTCTGCATGATTTTTCGTCATTAAATTCATAAAAGGACAAACAATATATTTTCTGCATGGACGTATTGCAAACTTAAAATAATAAATTAATCCCAAATTGAAACAATTTTGAAAAAATAATGAATCCCTGAAGCGGTCAAGTTTACTGGAGTGAATGCAGTCTTGTGGTGAACGTAAATAATGAATTCTTCTGTTGTTAGGGAAAATACCAGTATGCATGGGTCCTGAAAATACCAGTATGCATGGGTCCCGAAAATGACTCATTAAGATGTGATTAAGATCTACGTATTTCCCACTCGTGTCAGATGTTAGGGTTCGAACCCAAGTAAAATTCAAGATTTTGAATGCTAATTTTCAAGGCCGGTCGGCCTTCCGCACTTGAAAGTTGGGTGTAACACAATCTTCCTACTCACCCCCTCATCCAATCTGGCATTGTGCTGCAATAAGCAAAGCCTATTAAATATCAAGATTATGATCGTGTCAGAGCAACTCGATCCCAGTCCTCGGTTCCATTGACTCATATCTATTACTATTGAATAGATTATTTATTATTATTTAACTGTCAAACTGAATACAAATTGAAATTTAATTCCAAGTTGAATTAACGTGGGTTATCGCGCACGCTCGTGCACACACACACGCACATACACACGGGCGTGCACTCGGGCAAACATACACACACACACAGGGTTCAGCTTCTGCAAGATATTCTTCTTGGTTATCTTCTCCACTACACAAATCATGTTTTGCCCGTCTGTTAAAAGCATCAAACGAACCTGATATTACAATGCCATTGTTAAATATTGTCTTCACTATCTAACAATGGACAAACAGATTCCACTGTTCTAAAATGCGTGCTAGTAAGGGAGGGTCTGTCTAGAAAGAGTCGGGATGGGAGAAGGGAGATGTTGCGAAAGAATGAGATTCTTTAATAATTTGTTTACACAAACATTCCTGCCTGGTATTCTTTTTTCTTGTCTCATTCACGTGCTACTCATTCCCAATTGACGCGACATTCACACTTCGATGCACTTACAATGTACAGGCAATTTCTCAGGGATTTTCCTCTGACGCGGCACCATTGTATTGTTTCACTCTTTGAGAAATGTGGGAACTTCAGGGCTTATGCGTGTACACATGCATACTAGAATTATGGGCGTCTCCGCGTCCATCTGTTGACAGACCACACGGCTCAGGCTGGCCATTTCTACGGTCTTCGTCGGTACTTTGAGCAAAAGTAACTGTTTACGTCAAACCAGCTTTTGTGGTTTTAGTGTTCAGATCTCGCAAGTCCAACAAAGATCTGTTTATTTTCGTTTTTTTCTCGTGTCATCTTCCCTATTGTCAAACACCAGGACAAAGTCAGGAGTTGACTTTCTTTTCCTACCGTAACAAGAACAAGAACAACAATCCTCATCAAAATTAGGGGTGTAAACTGATATGTAAAATCCCCATTCCCCAACAGTGATTTTAATTCACGACCATGTGATCGATAGCCGGCCATCTTACTGCTGAGCTAAATTAACAAGTCTTAGATATTAACGGAAATGTACCATACACATACGCATCGGCTTATTGTATTCTAATAAATAGAGAAATGTTAATTTATTATACAATACAAAAGTTGCAGCAATCATCTTCTTCAGTCGGAATAGAAGTGGGGGTGGAGTTTGAGCCTGCAGCAGCCACACAGTCGTATCTAGTTGACTATTTTCAGCCCAGTAACACGCCCGCACATATACACAAAGGAAATAATTCACGTACATCCAGTTTTTGCATATTAGATTAGCTAGACATGTGGCGGGTCGAAGCGGAGTTGTCCCCCATGATTAAGGGATAGTTCCCTGATTTCCCACACGGTCTCGTGGCCTCGCGTCCCCACGTGGAAACAGCCAACCAATGACCAACATTTAATCACGTGACAGGCGCGAGATTCGAATCAGCCTCTATGACTCCCAGTCTGCCTTCCTGACCAGACGTGTCCGAATTTCGCTCCTCTTTTTCCACCCTTGGCTCTCGGGCACGTGGCCCGAGAGCCAAAACCAAAGATTTTCCTAACAAGCCAATAATTCAGCCCAAACTGTAAGCAATCAAATTCACTTTTACATACACGTTTTATTATAACTGTGAACTCATTCATACACGAAACAAATATATCCGAACCAAGCAAATTCCCTTTCACATTTGTATTAATATAACTGTGAACTCTTTCATAAACGAAACAAATATACCCGAACAAAGCACTCTTACATATTTACACACAGATAATGGACTTTTAAATATGCACCCACGCACACATAAACACTAACTAAATTTCCACTCTTAAATAAATGAATAAAAATGTTCGTCTCTTTCAAGATTGTCTTTTCGTCCGTCTCTCGTTGCTAATGCCTTTTCCAGCCATTGATCGTATACAAATGGAGTCAATTTTAACCCACTTAAAAGAACCAGTATTATGGAGAAATATAATGCATTTGAGCCGGCGCGCCACAAAATCAACCCTCCACAAGAAGGCCGAATTCTCATGCAATAGATTCGGCTTCTTTTCCTCAACAAATTCCGGGCGCCGGCAACATTCAAGACTCTCCATAGACACATCAGTGTGCCTACATACATAGATGATCGACACTTTAGAAAACATAATGCTAGCTCGGTTAACTAGCGTTGAAATATCATACATCGCTAATGTAAAGTCAACAGCTAACAGAAATTGTATACTATTATAATTCTTTGATGATAAGGTTATGTTAGTGAATTTAAATGTGATAAAATATGAAGTTAACCCTGAAAAACATACACTGGTAGGTAATTTAATTAGTCAGTTATGTTCTGAGTATGATGTAAATAAATATTGAAATATTAACAAAATTAACCACACTTTCTTGTATATTAATCAAATTTTGATTACCTTCAAGTAAAGAAGTGTCGCTTCGGATTATTTAAACTGAATGTTCTATTAGGTCCATTTTCTTCTTTGTTCGTATTGGGGGGGGGTGCATTGGGGCCCAGACGACTGGAGTGATCACCGGAAACCCAATAGACTTTATAAATATATTAATTACAATTTCGAATATAATGATTTCCTGGGGGTAAGTTGATTGTTGTTTTTCATTAAATATCCTGCTGAACATATTTCGTTAAACAGCAAAGGACGTAATCTCATTTTGACAGTACAGTACAAAGCCAAGTCTGATACGAGACCCCATATATAATGATTCATCGGCAAACATGGAGTTTCTAACCGTCGAAATTGGATCATTTGAGTGGAACTAATTTTGACCCTTCACCGTCTTTTTCAAATACTGGAATGTTCTGTTTTTCTTTCATGAATTCTCTTATTTCTTTTTATTTATGAAAATTTAACAAAAATGGCGCACCCAAATTAGTTGTCTTAATTTCAAGTTTGAAGACATTGAAAATTATCAAAGTTCGAAACTTGCTCATTGTTCTTTGAAAATGCTTCCAATATTTTGTCTTTATTTAAAGATAAATACTCAATTTTACACTACCTCATCTTCAAAAGTAGATAAAGCCATTCAGATTTAAAACCTAAACGAACAATATGAATGAAAATAAATTTGTTTACAACTTTAAGATGTGGTTTATCCATTTAAAACAAATATGGATACTTCATTAAACAATACCATGATCATTCATTTTAAGAATGTGTTCTTCTGTATTACTTTTATTTATCTGCTCGATTCTATTACTTTCAATGACCTGACTGTAGAAAACGCGGCATAAAGCTATCTGTGGCTAAATACTGGTTGTAGCAAGTACATTTCAGAATTGTATTAAGTTTAACCTTGATTTTTATTTAGTGAAATTAAATTACATAAAGCTTTTCAATTGTGGTGGCTACTGAGGTAATGTGTGACTGCGGGATCACTGCAGGGGGGGGGGGCTGTTGAGATCGTTATACTTCAATATTTTCGCTGGGAAAAGATTTAGCGTAGGAATATCAGTGTCATATTAACTATGTGATGTAGCATATGCATTTTCAAGGGCCCCACACTAAATGCTTGCAAGCTGTCAATTCCGATTCAGTGATTCTGCAATGTTACTATAGAGCTATTATATACTGCCTTCAACTTTTATGAACGATTGAGTGTTTAAGGTTAGCGATTTTAGCCACCTTTAATTGGGGTTATTATTTTAACACAGTAATTAATATAGTGGTATCTATGTGATACATATACAACGCATAAATAATTAGCTTAATCTGGCCCTGAGGAATATATCCATAGATTAGAATAACCTACAAACATATTTACCATATTTCTTCGTGTATAAAACAAAACGTTTTGTACCCAAATCTGAGCGAAAATAGCGTGCTGTACCCGAAATTACGCAGAACATTTTTGTATACATTACTAAAATGAAGCCTTTTTGATGAGAGAGGTGACGCACTCTCACTAAGAAGTCTATTAAAAATGAAATGAATTAGTCAAAACATTTCAGTAGTATGTGAATGAAAATTTTAAAAAGAAATTTCAAATTGAGTGCACAAGATGTACAAATGTAGGTACCTTTGTTATTTTTTCCTTAGGTTGTTTTATTTGATGAAATTAAAATAATTACAATTGTAACAGAACACAACATCAAAATAGTGGGCATTGTATATTTGCAGTATTACAGTATTGCAGTACACAAATTTGGAACATCGGGGCAGGAAAACACGTGGGACAGACCCGTATTATACAAGAGGCTACAATTTCATACCTTTTTTTTCAATTCAAAATCTAGTACTCGTATTATACAATAATCGTGTTATACACTAAGAAATACAGTAATAATACTAACATGCAGCTGTGTGGGTTGAAATATCTTCCGAAGTTATCATTACCAACACTGGTGATGGCAAAGGACGGTACATAGGGGAAAAGAACAGACTTTCTTCAAAACCTGCGACGTTGTTTACACAATTGTTGATATCATTTGGCAACATTTGTTTCTGTAATAAAACTATGTTTCCAATTGATTATAAAAAAAGAATAATTGTAAAACTCTTAAGAGATTAAAAACAGATCCTCTGAAAATGGACACTGACTGGTTTACTCGAGCCTTGCTACATTTTTGTTTGTATCCAAGAAGTATGTATCTATTTGTGTTCTCCATAAATTAGAGGTCATAACTCTACGCTTACAATATGAAATGTTAAAAAAACGTAATGTGACGTAAAAAAGAAAAAGATATTCCTCTTTCTTCGCCACTCTCTCTATCCTTCTTTCCTTTCTTATGAACAAAACAATTTTTGACATTCATAGAACTTTCGTCGCAGTTAAAAAGTGATATCGATGCGAAAATTACCACGAGGGACTCCTCCTCCTCCTGTAAAATCGGCTCTTCTCGTTTCACCCTCTAACCCCAAACCAAACCCCCGACCCCTACCGTGCTATTTCTTTTTGTGTTTCTTCCAGATTCAATTCTTGTTTGTTTTTTCCAATTTGTCTTCTATTTTTCTCTATAGCAATTCTTGCCTCTTTTATCTGTACCCCCGCAGCTAGCCCCCCCTCTCTCTCTCTCTCTCTTTTCATGGTCTGCAGCTCTCTACACTCCCATTTTACACAGTTCTCCCCGGCTTACCCAACCAAACTCTCCTTTTTTTTAATTATATTAAATGGCGCAATTATTCCAACTGTTACACGGGCCGTGCTGATATCACTGATATCATTGCATATTCCAACTGTTACACCGGCCGTGCTGATATCACTGATATCATTGCATATTCCAACTGTTACACGGGCCGTGCTGATATCACTGATATCATTGCATATTTACCACCGGTACCAGAGGTCAGTGTTCGATTTTCAGGGAAGACAGCAGGCGCAATAATCACCTCTCCAGTTGGCCTTGTGTCGTACTAAGCTTAGTAAATATCAGTAATCCCTTATACGCTCTATTTGTATGCACTTCGTTATACAGTGGGAGGAAAGAAGTATTTGGACACTTGCAAAATATTTATTTAATATCAGAGGTGTAGCGAGAGGGGCCAGTCACGCCGGGCGCATGTGCAAAGGGGCGCAAAATTTCCTCTGGCCTATAAACCATATTAATTAATAATTATGCCCCCCCCCCCATGATATAGTGCAACTGCCCCCGGGCGTTGAGAACCCTTGCTACGCCACTGTTTAGTATATTTCCGATGCTTACATTTGCTGTAAATGTACACAGGTGATGTATTTTGATATGAAATTAACTGTTACTAAGAAGAAAAAGAAATATTTCCAAACATACAATGCAGAATAAAATATGAACCACGTAACGGTGGGGAAAAGTATTCGGACACTATTAAAGAATTATCATAAAAAATGTTATTTAAGAAGGAATGCAGGTCTAGACCTTTCTGTACCCGCATAGAAACTTTTGGAATGTTCCAGCATTACTTCACTAGGGTCTGATGCCATCACAGTTCACTACTTCACCTTCTTGCAACGAGGCAGTCGTGGTTAAAGTAAAGGAGCTCTCAACCAAACAAAAGAAATACATAATTAAGCAACAAAATGAAGGTTTGAGGTTTGTTAAATGGCCCTGTCAGTACCATTGGGTCGATTATTCTGAAGTGGATGAAGTTTGGCACCACCAAAAACCTTCTTCGAACTGGTGCTCTGCGGAAGATTTCTTCAGGAGCAACTCGAGAAATGCTGAGAAAAGTCAAATTGAATCCAATGGTAACTTGAAAGGAGATCCAAGATGATTTAAGAGCAGCTGGAACATCGGTTACTAAAAGAACTATTAGTAATGAACTGCACGTGTTAAAATCCCATACATCACGGAAAACACCTTTGTTGAAAAAAGACACCGGGACTCTTGGATGCAGTTCGTTCGTGAGAATTTAGAGAAGACTAATTATTTTGGGAAAAACGTTCTTTAGTCGGGCGAAACAAAAACAACTTTTGGTCACAGCCAAGCTCATCGTGTATTGAGAAAAGATGGATGAACGAAAAACACCATCCCCACAGTAGAACACAGAGGTTGAAGTATCATGCTTTGGGGGTGTTTCTCTTTCAATGGTACGGGGATTGAAGAAACCATGAATGGAGTATTTTGGAAGCTTATTTGTTCTTTTCGGTGCAACAGTTGGTTGGATCCTTCAACAAGATAACGACCCGAATCAAACAGCTAAAATAACTCGCGAATAGTTTGTTCAATGTAGGAGTGATTCAGTGGCCGTGTCAATCTCTTGACTTGAATTCAATTGAGAATTTATGGCCAAGCTTGAAAGATCGAATTCATAAGAGGGGCCCAGAATTGGTTTATGAACGGTTACGAAAAACGTCTCCGAGAAGTAATTGTAAACAACTAAGTACTAACATATGAAATCGATGTGTCCGAATACCTTTTTCCACCGTTACTTTTGTTTATATTTTATTCTTCATTGTATGTTTGGAAATATGTATTTTTTTAGTAACAGTTAATTTCATATCAAAATACATCACCTGTGTAAATTTAAAGTAAATCTAAGCATTGGAAGTATATAAAATGACTATTTGTCCAAATACTTCTCCCCCAATCCCACTGTATCTGCGCGTCAGTTTGCATTTAATTGTGTATAATAATGCATGTATACTGTGTATTGTGCATGTATGTTTCCGAATAAGATAGTTACACAGATTCTTCAGAAAGACTACTTTTTTCACAAACCAAACATTTCTAAAATCAAATTCATTATAAATAATTCTCATGACAAGACACTCAACAGGAAACACTCCTTTCAAAGAATTTTTAGTGACAAATTCCATCTTCGTCTCTCTTCCCATGTGAAATTTTCGCACACACATTTTAATAACATGCTGTTGTGTAAAGAAAACATTTAGTATCTCTACTTTCATGCGTCGTTGCTTCCCTATTGTTTGAAGCAGATCACCCAGTGCGATTCATGACCACATTAGCTGTATTAATGACATTTTGAGATACAACATTACCGTTATCTCACGTCACATACAGTGTCTCTGCGAAATGTGCAGTAATCATCCTCATTTAGTACATTAATGAAATGACACTATTGTAATGATTTTGCTGAGTGCGGATTTTATCTCCACAATTATATTAATAGCAAAATTGCGCAGTGATCATTTTTATTTTATTTTATACCTTGGTAAGAAGTCCTATGCAAATGCTTGTGCATAGCTCTGCTTCTTGGGGACCCCCCCCCAACACTTAGTGCAGTGATTTCCAACATGGGGGTTGCGGACCCTTGAGGGGTCCGTGGGAAGGCCTTCCAAAAGCAGTGACGTAGCTTGAGATTTGAGGACCCGGATGATGGGTTTGTCTTGCATATTATTCCCTAAAATGAGGAATCAGTCATTTTCCCAATGTTTGCGCAGAATGAAGTGTTTCTTGATCTACAATGCACGGACACGTATATAGGAACAAATCAGACAAATCTGTTCCCCAGTCAATCATTTTTCAGTTTGATCTTAAATCCAATTTGTGGGTGGGGATTTTCCCTTATAGGATTATTGTGAGGGGGACTTGCTAAGCATTTTCCTCGTTCTGTTTCACTTACCTACAATAATGGCTTATTGGTTGGGTAAGACACATAATTAGTTTTAACAGGTTAGGTGGACAAGCATAGGCAACCTATCTTAGTTGGCCTTTTTAGCTACCACCCATATTTTAAAGCAGATTCACACATAAAGGAATGGCGTAGTACACACTGTTGTATGCAACATTACAAAAAATAACCGATATTCTTTGATAATTAAAAGACCCTTGCAGCTAATTAAGAAACTCCACCATTAAAAGCCAACAAGAGTGAAAAACCATAAAAGCCAACAAGAGTGCAAAACTAACTATAGCCAATTTCCTCGACGAAATACAGGCAAATCAGTAATTGTCAACAAAAATTGCCTTCGTGGGAATTGTGCTGATAAAATTCTTAATCGAGTTCCTCCATCTCCCACTATCCACGCCCATGGCATGGATAGCTTGTGTTTTAGTCACGTGATCCGGCATTTGTTGGGAGAGTCACGCCATTCACCCTAGAGGCTGGCTTTTCCCTCTGACTCACGGTGTCTGCAGGAATTGTGCTCGACGAACTTGTGTCGATGCAAATGGATTAATTAAATTTAGAATTTTAATTGCTTTCAACTTGAGTAAGTCTGTATATGGCCTTTTATGTCACGCCCGTCTTGAAAATTATTCGCGTTGATTAGGTGAATTGATTAGGTGTTTGTAAAAGATGGTTTCAACCTTTTGCTGTCTTCCCTTTGCTTTTCCCGTTTATTAGTCTCTCCCCCC
>VCCN01001001.1:1055114-1067164 GCA_006491835.1 Architeuthis dux | reverse complement strand
GCATGCATGCACTTTCAAGTCATAAAGGATGAAGATAATCCCGAAAAACATGCTCATAGGTAATTAACATTTTATTATCAAACAACAGTTGTGGGTGATTTTATTAATATTTCGATGTTTATTGATATCATCTTCAGAGCCTTATGAATGAAAGTACAAAATATTTATACATAGAGAATCCGAAAAAAGAATCATAGGAAATAAATGACAAAGAGGGAGATGTTGTAGCGAATTACAAAGTGTAAAGAAAAGTCAGAAGAAGAAACTACCTGGTCAGGTAATCTGGTCACAGATCAGAATTTACCTGTTTTCAGCCTCACTAATGACCAGAACAGCACATTTAAAATGTCACTTGATTATAAGGGTTGGATTTTTTTTTTAGTTTTAAATTAGGAAAAAGAAGAGAGGATGGTGAGTAGAAAAGGTAATACATGCGATTTTGTATGTTAATAACACGTTGTTGGGAGACGTTTTTATAATACGATTACGCTCCCATTATCCTATTTGTTTTGAAAAGAAGGATCTACAACAAATGCCCCCACCCCCGATAATTACCTATGGAGCTGAAACCAAAAGACTTGGTTCCCCCAGAGATCATATGCGGAATTGTGGCCGGCAGAAAATAAGATGGTGTTAACATTCTTCTTTTTAGCATAAAAAAGAGAGAAGATTTCTAACTTTCCTTTAGCTATACTTTTGTGTGTCCCTATTATTCAAGTTTATATAAGCAGTATTTGACTTTTAATGGTAATAATAATATTGCTTATACAATAGAATAGTAATGATCATTATATTAGTAAATATAATTTTAAATGGCGACAGTTTTACTACGCTTTAATACTGGCTCAGGAATAAATTGAATCCTCGGATTATGTATTATATACTACCCGTGAGAAGAATCCAGTGGATAATAGATCCGTGTTAGACAAAAATGAACCTTGACTATATTGTCATCATCAATCTATACAATTTCTATCGCTGTTAGGTAAGGTAGTTTTCCTTATTTATTTAGGCAAACTATTTCATGCCATACTTTATGATGAGTGGGCGCTATTAATCACATATTTACAAACCGCGTTCACTCATCAACAAGCATGTTTTTCGGAGTTACTTTCATTCTTTATGCATACATATATGCAAATATATATTTACATATGTATACATTTTTTTATATATTCACATTATTTTTTTCTGGGGGCTTTCACCCAGGGGAGTATCACCACCCCTCCCAATGCTCATTGGCATTCGGTCGGCAAATTTCTTCCCTTATCGTAAAGGCAAAGTTCAAAGCTTTTTCGAAATTTGAATCCAAAACAGTTGACAAAACTATTCGTAATAAATATATTTTTTCTAAGAAAACCAAATTTAATGTACCGTAGAACAGATTTAGCACAATGTTTCGAGCTCAACTTGTTTTCATAACAAACTATCCGGTTCTGCGAAGCCAAGGTGAGGCTTGCCTGATGTCATGTTGGCTTCGCTACTATAAGCAGGGCTGCAAAAGTTGGTACGTTCGTACAAAATTGGTACTATTTGCCTTCTGTTGTACGCTTGTACGAAGCCAACATGACATCAGGCAAGCCTCACCTACGGCCGATATTTTGGTACGTTTTATGAATTTTGCGTCAATATTATAAATTTCTACTCAAAAGCCTCTTAGTTATATTATACTGTTATGTTCCACGCTCATTTCTACACTGTTACTATTTCTTACATCTGATAGATATTCATGAATATCAACAAGTTTATTATGAGAATGAACACCGTGCGTAAATGTGATGCATTATTAGAAACTGTCAACCAAAATTGTCAAAATAGGTTTCTTCAGTTTTCAAGTCGGTCTGGCATCAATAGGTATTTAGTGTGTGTGTATGTGTGTGTGTGGGGGTGGGGTCAATTTACAATGTAAGTTCATACTAAATTGATTAGCTTTTTGAAAATTTGAAAAAAGTAGGTGAGAGAAATAACTTATCCTTTCGTCACCCCTTTCTTTAATTGATCACCCCCAACACGGCATGCTGCCAAAAGATGTCGGTCACGTGACGGTTTCTATTGAGTGACTAACCAGACCTGTGTAATTTTTTTTCTCGACGATATTTATCACGTGACTGGCCTCCCAGTGTTGTGAGACACGAGAAATGAATATCCGATTTGAATAAAAAAGACAAAGTGCAAAAATACAAATTAACATATCGTTTAATAAAACATGATAAAACGAAAAGAAACATATATTGCATGTAGTAAAAGCAAGGCCAAAAACATATAAAGGAGAGAAGATTTAGAGAACGATCGCATGCATTAAAAGAAGTTACGAATAGAAAATAGTTCCTGTCACTCAGTTGGCTTTACATATTCGATCTCTTAGTGTATCGAAATATAAGGTGATTTGCTATCAAGACGAGGGATCCGTTTAAGGTAAAATGGAATAAGTGACAAGAAGAGCTAAACTTCTGTCAGAATGAAATTTAAGGTTAAAATAACCCAAAACTGAATTAGAAGCGAAATAGGTGTGTATGTGGTGGGTCGAAGCGGAGTTGACCCCGTGATTAAGGGTTGGTTCCCTGATTACCCACACTGTCTCGTGGCAACAGCCAACCAGTGACCAGCTTTTAATCACGTGACAGGCGCGAGATTCGAATCAGCCTCTTTACCCTCAGCAGCCTCCCTGACCAGACGTGCTGCAACTAATTTTATGATTTTGGCCTGTCCGGAGCGCGTGATATTGATCGCTAACCAAAATGGAGTCAATTTCAACCCACCTTTCTACCACCAGTATTATGGAGAAATATAGTGCATTCACGCCGGCGCGCCACAAATTAATTACCCTCCACAAGAAGGCCGAATTCTCATGCAATAGATTCGGCTTCTTTTTCTCAACAAATTCCGGGCGCCGGCAACAAGCAGGACCCTCCATAAATTGGTGACTTTTCCGACGTGATACGAAAACAAACCTTCTGATACAAATTCGCGGTCAATGGTTGGGTTGGCAACGGGGAGATGGTGAAGGAGCGAACCTTGGATTCGATTCGAACATTTTATTCAACAACAAAAACAAAAAACAATCCGTTTCTCCTTTCTAACAAAAGGAGAAACGTTTATTAAAAAATATATATATATAAAGCTACAAACAATCCGTTTTAACAAAAGTAAAACGAAACGAACCACGGGACACATTCACACAAAAAAAAAATAGACGAAGATAACAAACATTTTTAAAAAAAAATATCTCCAAGTGAGATAACAAAAAGAAAGAACGATCCTCAAACCTTAAACAGACATTACAAAACAACAGCAGAAAAGAACACAAAATAAACCCTAAGAGGATTCCCTACGTCACACGAGTGTAAAAAGCCTAAAACAATTTTAGCCTTTAAAATGCTCGTGGGGACAAAATGTTTTCTTGCGACCTCACACAAAGACGAAGATTTTGGAACAAAGCAAAAGAAAACCCCAACTTTCACCAGGAACTCAAATGGATGCGGCACCGGAAATACGGTCCCCCTACAAGTATGGTTTCAAAGTGATAAAAAAATTTTTTTTTTTCTTTCGGAACAAAACCAAAACAAGTCTTTTATTAACGATTCTCCAAATCTCGCGGAGACTTTTCTGTGGCGGGTCGAAGCGGAGTTGTCCCCCTTGATTCCCTGATTCCCCACACGGTCTCGTGACAACAGCCAACCAGTGACCAGCTTTTAATCAGCCTCCCTCACCAGACGTTGTTATGATTTTGGCCTGTCCGGAGCGCAGTAAGCAAATTCCCTTCTGCATACACACTTTTATCAGAACTGTGAACACATTCATACACGAAACAAATATACCCGAACAAAACACTCGAGCATATTTACACACATACACACAGAAAAGGTACCTTTAAATATGCACGCACGCACACATAAACACTAACTAAATTTCCACTCTTAAATAAATGAATAAAAATGCTCGTCTCTTTCAAGATTGTCTTTTGCTTTTCGTCCGTCTCTCGTGGTAATTCCTTTTCCAACCATTGATCGCTAACCAAATGGAGTCAATTTCAACCCACCTTTTTACCACCAGTATTATGGAGAAATATAGTGCATTCACGCCGGTGGAACAAGAAGGCCGAATTCTCATGCAATAGATTCGGCTTCTTTTTCTCAACAAATTCCTGGCGCCGGCAACAAGCAGGACCCTCCATATGTACGCCACCATGATGGTTCGTTTAATCGTAGAGGAAAAAATACTGAATGAAGTACTGATTATAGTATATTCAGTAGCAGCAGAAATACGGAATATTGTAAGAGAATATACATACTGATAATATATTCTCCAGTGATTCCGTAGGTTGGAAATACGACTTTGGCACTCGAGGCAAAGCCCGTACACAACCACAATGCTGGCCATTGCCGAAAGCACATAGTAATATTAGGATAGGTTAGAAAAGGTTATTGTCTAAGAAGGAAAATAGATGGAAACGCGTAGTCAGACATCCTAGAAATATGTAGGGGATAGACAAAGAGGTTTAACGTGCGTATGGTACACATGGGCTAAGACGCTGGGTATAAACGCCAGTGGCTAAATGAGCCAAGAGACTTGTTTATATGGGAAATGCTGACGTCACGAAAAAGAGGAACTATAATAATAAGTCTTAGATACGAATATATGGACTTGAACATCGGGCTAAAACGAGCTCAGATTATATGAAATACGAAACGTATTTCACATCATCTGAGCTCGTTTTAGCCCGATGTTCAAGTCCATATTTTCGTATTTAAGACTATTTTTTAGTAAAGTGGCTGCTACATTTGTTTAAGATGTTATATAGGTTTTTATATTTATTATATTGAAATCAAAATCGTATAAAAATTGATTTTATTGTCAGGATCTGTGGACTATTAGAATAAAGATTGGAGAATAATTTTCATATAAACTTTCAGCAAGTAAACCCCATAGATATTTTAGAAAATGAATAGTGTAAAATTTGTTACGATGTTGACAAATCTTATAACAGTAAATTGCATTGGAAAAAACCCAGACTGTTTTCCTGTGATATTCATTGGAAAACTATGCCAGACTTTGTAGACAGGCTGCATTTTTTTAATATTTTCGAATTATTTTTTTTTGTTTGTGTTTCATGAAAATGAAACTTTTTTTCTGGTGGTAACATAAGTGGGAAATATCCGGGAAATAGATTATTATGAACCCACATTTTCTCGTAAGACTTTCCAAAAACTTTGAAGATAGTTTCTAGTTTCAGCAATTTCTCATGCAACGCTTTAATATTTGTTTTTACTTTTAGTATAGCTGGGAAGTATCTTATTATCTTAATGTATTGAAAAATATGGTATATTAAATTTGTTTTTGAAAAAAAGTATTTATTACGAATAGTTTTGGATTCGAATTTCTAAAGTTTTTCAGAGCGCTCACACTTTTCTTTCCATTCCACCGTTAGCGTTAATAAATTCAACTCAGCTCTCATCCAGCTAAACAAAAGAGAAAGAGGCAAAAGCTTCGATGTGTGTAAGGGAATCTTTGATGACTACCGAAAAATGCAAACAAAATATGGGTTTGGTATTATTTGGTGAAGCCTATTTAGCGTGGGCGTTCTGGTTTGAGCGCTTATTTTGGCGACAGACGATTTATGTGTAAATCTGTCTGTATGGACAGTTTTAATCTAACAAAATTACAATATATCTGTTATTTTACGGCAAAAATGTTATTTCTCTTTACACTCGGGTATAACGCTACCCCCCACTCAAAAAAATTTTGACCGTTATTTTTTTATATTAAAAGTGAGTAAATACGGTACGTTTTTTTACTTTCAGGTTATGATAACAGGAGTTCTGTATTAGAATGTGTTATAATAAAGTCGTAGCCCAGTAAAGAAAGGAATCAAGGGCCATGAAGGAAAAATCTAGGCCCACTTGTGGAAGTCACGTGATGTGAATGGAGGTCTGATTGACTGTAAGGTTTGTGACGGCATGGATAGGATTTGAACAAGAAAAGCAAGCGGCCATCTTGTTTTTGGTAAGTAATGACCACGTGGGTTTGCCATCTTAAGACCACGGACGCGGTAAATTTGAACTTAAACAAAGAGAAACAGTTCATACAAGAATAGAATGAAGGCAGAATGTCACTATAAACATAAATTAAACAAATGCGAATATTTGTAGACATAAAAATTAAAGGACATTTGATATACGAAGACAATATAAATGTTACATACATTTTAGGCTGAAATAAGAACCGAAAAAGGAACGATCGTGTCGAGAGAAAATAAAGAAACATGCAAAACAGAACGATCGTGTTTCGTAGGGAGAGATACAAAAGAGAGAATAGGTTAATTTGACTAGTCCTAAAAAAAGTGAAAATGGAAATGGGGACAAATAGTTGCTAGCACAGAAATAGGATTCGGAAGAGAGATCTAGTTATTTGACACTACTTAGCAGGAAGAATTAGCAGAGAAAACATGGGAGTATAACGAACGTGATTTCGTTGTAGGAGTTACATGTCGACGGAGCTAGACTGAAATGCTTTGTTTTCAATAACGTTTGATTACTCGGAGATCAATGCTGTATTATTGAAAACAGGGGATCAGGAATAGGTACGCAAAGTTTTGCTGAGGCGATAGGAAAGCACAAAAAAAGAAACACAATATCCATGTAGGGAGTTTTACGGTGTTTAGCTTCTAGACTATATCCCTAGCGGTGATGCTTAGGTTCGCCTTTAGGGAAGCTAAAACAAAACTGGTCGTGCGACCAGATTATCGCCGTGAAGTGAGAGACAGGCGCTAGTGGGCAAGGAAGTAATTAAGCTGCAGAAAAGAACGCAGGTCGTGGTGGACACACGAGCAGCACCGCCGGTGTAAACCGGAAAGTTATCCACGAGCGATGGAGGGTCGCCGTATTTATCAGAAGGGCTTTTGATATTTTATTTATCTAAATATTTTGTTCCGCAGATGCGTATTAATTCTAGCCCAATGAAAGTGAGTGTAATGTTCTTATTGTATCTATGCGTCTTCGTCGTTTCTATCTGTAGTAGCTGTGTTAGATTAGAATGCGTTTTGATCCGTAATCGTGTTTAAGCGTGTTAAGAAAGGATAAACAAAAGAACACATGTTGATAAGAGCTATGCTTTAGCTGAACTGCGCCTTCTCTGTTCCTACTTCCGGTCCCGCTTCTGGGACCGGAAACGGAATAGGGGCTGCTGGGTGCTTGCTTAGGCATGTTTATTTATTTATTTAACATAACATACATGTATATAAACATTATAGTGAGTTATTACAGCAGCATAAAAATGAAAAAATTGTTAACATATTTAATGTTTTTATTTACATATATTTCACCTTCTTTGAATGATGACGATCAATTAACATTTTTTTCCAAACCCCAAAACATCCGTCCCCTTACGCCAAATCAGATATCGTCTAAACGCTCACGCCAAAACGCCCACATCTAATCGCTTACGCCAGATAGTCCCATTCCGACAAAATATACCATCAGAACCTACTAGCAAGTGGCAAGCACATTGATGCAGCACCAAATCCGTTCGTGGAAATAAGCAAATTGTCTTAGGTACGTCCCGCACTTTGACGAAAAAGCCATGCGGTACCCCCCCCCCCCCCACACACACACATTGGAAACTTTTGTTGGATACACATTTGTTAATATGAAATCATTATTTCAGCAACTTTTCCAGTGCTAATGTCATCCCGGCTATTCAACTGACTCAGGAAAAGTATCTTTTCAAAGATATACCAACATGTCTTATTTCGCAACACCCTACGGCACTAGTGCGTCGCGACGTGAAGGCCGTAAAACATTCACCAGGTCAACAATGGGAGACGAAAGGCTTGTCAGAAGGATATTGTTGACTTGTCACTAAAAGATATTGCCAGACGATGGACAACATTGAAGTCAAGACGTTTAGCCTCACCAACAAACCAGATGTTTCCCGATAACGTGATGAAAATCCTATAAACAGTTTCATTCTTTACTTTTCTTCGTTTACTTCTCATCGAATATTTTATATTTTAAGTGGATTAATAAAGATCAAACAGATCCGTCTTTAGAAGTATTTAATTCCTATATTTTGTTCTTTACTTTTTATTGTTTATTTGATATTTTAAATACCGTATTTCCCGGCTGATAAGACGCATTTCCCCCCAGAATATGCCCTCAGAAATCATCCCGCGTCTTAGCATTTGACGGTCAACTTGTAGGGAGGGGTTTGCCAACCCCCAATAACTCTAATTACGAGATACAAGCAATCATAGACCCCTGATATATAATATAAGCCTTATTTATTATAAGGCGCGTCTTATCACTTGTAGCATTTTATCAGCTGTGAAGTACAGTCAGTATATACTGAGTCTTTGTCCAGAAATCCGGACACCTCCGATCCAAGCTTGCCGGATAAATGGTCCGTACTGTATACTTGGACCATTATCTAGACACATTTAGTCAGATTAAAGTAATCCAATTGATCTGCTTAATATTGAGCACAGTTACAAAGAATCTTTTTCTTCAAAGCTACCACCAAGTATAAAATTTCGGACACGCCCACTTTATTGGCAAATTAGAGCCCCCCCCCCCCACTGAAAAAGCAGCTAGACCCATAGGTAACCCTAGGACACTAAAAGGGTAAGAAGTATGGAAGGCTGTCAAAACCTTGCGAAATGGACGTTCACCAGGACCAGATGGTATCAGCAACGTATTATTCAAATATGCCAGTGATATCATATCACGCCTATCCTTAAATCTGCATTTTAACAACAGCACCTAATTGAAGCCATTTGCTGGGGCACCCCAATCGCACTACCCAAACCAAGAAACCACCTGCTTCATCAGCCAACCTGCGACCCATCGTGCTGTGAAACAGCATCTGGAAGATCCCATTCACAATAACACTGCACCGTATCGGTGACAAGATCGATCACTTCACAGGACCATACCAGAGTGGCTTCAAGTGTAGACGCAGTTAGGCTCGTTTGGGCTCAGCGCATGCTTACTTCTGTCTTCATGTCCAAGCACTTGGTTTTCGTCATAGATGAGGACAAGAAGGCACTGAAAGGACTGCCCCCCATAACCACAGAAAGGCTGAAAGATGCGAACCTAACAGAGTTCACCCATGTATGTCTGCCTGACACACAAAAAGCAGGTGAGAATGACACATGCAGCACGTTGTGTAATGGTCAACATTGCTTTCCGGTCTTTCTGGAAAATATGGATCTGTAGATCAAGGATTCCTCTGACAAGGAAACTGTATAATGCAACATACGTGTGTCTTTGATGATATCCAATTGCAACAGATGAGCAGCTCCAAAGGCAGCTAATAAGATAAGTTTGATGCCTTCCACTGCAAATATCTGCGAGTAATCACAGGACATCGATGGCCAAACAGCCTAATCCCCAACAGGGCTCTGTGCAAGATGTGTGACACCATTCCACTCTCAACAAACGGTGGTCCATGTTTGGTCATGTACTACGGATGCCTGAAGAAACGCCTGCACAAAGAGGCCTAGAATTTGCTGTAGTAAGATCCTCATAAAGGCCGTCACAGCCAGCACAAACATGCTTGTTAGCCTGCAAGAGAGACCTCTAAGACGTAGGACTGGGACGAAAATGAGGGAGCCAGGGAGAAGACGAGGTGGCTTCAAATGTGGAAGAATTGAATGCTGCAATAGAATGTCTCTACTACTACGGTCGCAGAATACAGTTAATCACCCCCCCCCCACATACACACACACATATATATATGACATTTTTCAGGTTAGTGTTTAAATCATACCAGTGATATCACAAGGCACATAATCAACTAGTATATATATATATATATATATATGTATATATATACATACTGTAACTGTGTCTGTATAATGCGACATGTGTGTCTTTGATGATATACAATTGCAACAACTAGGCAGCTCCAAAGGCAGCTATGGATAAGCTTGATGCCTTCCACTGCAAACATCTGCGAGTAATCACAGGACATCGATACCGATGGCCAAACAGCCTAATCTCCGACAGGGCTCTATGCAAGATGTGTGACACCATTCCACTTTCAACAAAAGTGGTCCAACTACGGTGGTCCATGTTTGGTCATGTACTACGGATGCCTGAAGAAACGTCTGCACAAAGAACCCTAGAATTTGCTGTAGTAGGATCCAACAACTACAACGCTCGTAAAGGCAGTCACTGCACAAACTTGCTTGGTAGGCTGCAAGCAGAACTCAGAGATGCAGCACTGGGAAAGTTAAGATCTGGCAAGAAAGTGAGGGAGTTAAGGACGCTCGCCAGGGAGAAGACGTAGTGTCCTCAAATAAAGAAGGACTGAATGCTGCTGTAGGATGTTTCTACTACTCCGGCTGCAGAATACAGATAATCATCATCATCCTTGCATAGCTTGGTTTAATTCTACATTCTATTTTTTGAGACATAGAGCTTTAGAAACAAATGTCTGATTAAGATTGTGCATATCTGTATGGAATGGATGGTAGTTTTGCCCTGGCGCCATGCCATAGGTATAAACCCATTTATCCATCTAGCTGGCGATTGGAGGTACGGGACAGTGATTGGTATTGCTCGATCTTATAGGATTATACTGCTAAACCCTGGGTTAGTTTTACAGGTTCAAATCCCCAGCTCGCCCTGTGTCGATTATTTTATTTCTCAAACTTCAGTTTTAGCTTTCGTTTCTGTCTGCCTCGTTGTTCCACGAGGCCTATTGTGTCACAGTACTCATTAAACAAACCTTTGGGGAAACCTGTCTTTTTTCTGAGGTGATGTGTTTCTTCACGAATTTGGCCTTTTCTAATTACAGCATAATTATGTAAACATTACTTTGACAACATATATGGCCTGTTCCTTAGCACAAGGCCATCCATCAATCTGACAGAATTAACCTGATTAACTCTGGGTTCATATCTCAGCAGTGCCTCGTGCCGATTATTTCCACTACTGTTTTAGGCATATTCTGTTACATTAACCACCTATTTATATATGCGAAACCTTCTTCTTTTTTGTTCTTTCTTTTCCGCTTGATCTCTTCTTCCTCTCCACTTTCTTCTCATATCCTTTTTGTCTTTTCTTTGGCTTCATCCCCACATCTTGTCTTTCTCACTTTCTCCTTTCCCATCTCTATTAATATCTATCTATCTATCTATCTATCTATCTATCTATCTATCTATCTATCTCATTATGTTCATTATCTATCTATCTATCTATCTATCTATCTATCTATCTATCTATCTATTTTCTTACTTCTTTATTACTATTTGTCTAAAAAAATATCCACACCCTTTAAATAAGAAAGAGGGAGAACATAGAAGAAAGAATTCCCTCCCAGTATCCTTTCCTCCTTCCTTTCCTTCTCTCTCTTCTTCTCTTTCTCTCTCACTTTTTCTGTGTCTCACTCATAACCTTTCCTTCTTCATGCGTTGCTTCACTCTCTCTCTTCTTTGTTCTTTATCTCTTCTTTTATTCGTTTCTTTTCCATTTTACTCTCTACCTCTCTTTCTTTGTTAACCTCCTCGCTTTCTACCTTAATCTTTCCCTCTTTCTCCTTTCCCCCCTATCCTATCCCTTTCCTTTCCTTCTGTGGTTTTCCTTTTCTTTTCTTTCTTCTTTTCTCGGTGCAAAATAATAAGACGATTAAAATGTCATCAGTTTAGAAATAAAAATTGTTTCCATTTTTCATTAGAGTTCCTTCAACTCGCTATTTGGCCTGTGCCATCTTTGTGCTCTCATGTGCCAAAAACAACGGCGTCTTACACTTTCCCAGTTGACTTGATTCCGGAAACAAGGACGCCTGTTAACCCTTTTGAACGAAGGTTATGAGACAAGCGTGGCTGCTGCAGGGTCAAACTACACTCCTACCTCTATTCCGACCGAAGATGATTACTACAACCTTTGAATTGTATATATAATAAATAAATTCGTAGATATGTAAGATAAGAGAGCTGGCTACCAATCACTTGGTCGTGATTTCAAATCACGGTCGGGGAATGTTTATTTTACACATCGGTTTGGTTAAATGTGACGGCATAGACAAACAGTGAAGAGTTTACTCCCCTA
>VCCN01001001.1:1030199-1042677 GCA_006491835.1 Architeuthis dux | reverse complement strand
CATATATAGACGAGGTGGAACGTTAGTGACCCGTATGTTGAGTGCTAGCAACCCGGATGTGGCGAGCTTCTGTGTATAAAAGGACCGCGGCGACGGTTCGGCAGTTTTACTCTTGGCTCACTAGCGGAAGCCACGCTGGAATGCGCTGCGAATTATGTTGGTGTTTCTTTTCTTCTCCCCCTTGAAAACTGCATCATCAAAATAATTTCGGACGGCTTTCAAATCCAGAAAGTTTATACTAGGATTATGCAGTCTCTTTTGAATATGGTCAATGTGAATGAGATCTTTGTTCCAAAATCCTAGCAAAGTCAGAATATTGTAAATGCTCAATGAACAACTAGTGACCATCATGCTCAAATATATTCTAAGAGCTACATTAAGACCTGGAAAGGTATGAGAAAGCCCTTCATCATGGAGTAAAACCGCCTGTTGAGATGTAGTGAGACATGACCTGAGCTTGGCAAAGGTTGCAAACTGGACAATTTCCTCTATGAACACATTACTGAAATCACGGGGGAAAGCAGTGAGAAGTTTCTCAGCTTCAGTTCTTATCTCTGTATCAGGTAGACTGAATGAGTTGACTATGCCTTTGATCCTGTCATACACTCATTGGTACGCTACCCTACGTTCTTGTAAGACAACTTATCTAAAATGACAGGAAAGGACAACTTCATCTGAGACTGATGTTGGATTCGCATAATAAAGTTTGTTTCTCTTTCTTAATCTGTCTGTAGCTGCTTTGTAGTCTGTGTTGCCACAGAAGTCTCTGGCATCTTCATACCCTAAAAGATTATTTTTCATTTTTTTAATGCAAAATATAGGAAACTTTTAGCGTAGTTTGGTTGACCGATTATAAAATTAAGTAGTTTCCCTCAAATTATCTGCATTTGACAGAACTTCTTTTTGGTAGAATTTTAACTACGGAAATTTAATTCTTTTTAAAGATTTACTGTCATCGAAAATGGCGTCATTATTGATTTTTTGCTGAATGACTTCATAACAGTCACAAGTTATAATTAATGAAAATATGTTTTTCTTTTTGTTTAGACAAACATTTGGTTTAATCTATTTCTAAAAATACATTAAAAAAATCAAGAACGGAATTTAAAATATTTCAATTACGTTTTTAAAATCAGGTGTTCATTTTCCGGCGAAAATTTGTATTCATGCCTACTAAACACTAAACCTTATTTATATCCTTAGTTAAATTTAATGAAATACAGTTTTAAATGGTCAAGTTTTCTGCTTTCATTTGAAAATAACGTTTTTGAAAAATAAATTCACATATAAGGTTAAAAAAATGAAAAACAAATGATCAGAGAATTTTCAAAATTTGTGAAGAAAAATCTAACGCAGAAATGTTTTGAATTTAACGCGGAAAAATAACAATCACCTATTTTTAAATTCATTATACATGTTTATTTCGTATTGAAAATCAAAACACAATAATAAAAAGTGTGGGCAATGCAAAAACTACTTTTCGTGTTTGGCGAAGTTTCCTCTAAGCAGATATTTTTTCAATCTTTTTTTGTCAGTGAGCAAGACAATAAGACCTAGCTCTTTGGACATTCTGGCTAATAACTATTAACTAGCTTTTTACTGTTTAAAATGTTCAGACCAATAGACACCACTCCGCTGAGCTAGTTCTTTTTTTATTAGTCACTTCTTCGATGACCCGGTCAGACTCTGAGATTTTCGTTCCAAAGCGTCCTAATTTCGAAAGTCAGGCAATTATGGAATTTTTTTATCGCAAATATGATCTGGTTACTAAACATGCCCCTACTATTTGGAAGTTGGTGGAATAAAGTAACGATTCTAGATAGTTCTTCCAAGGCCATGCGATAAAGTAAAAGAAGAGAAAGAAAAAACAATAAAAGAATAATGAGATTCGACTTTTATTGCACAAGGAAACTAAAGTGTTCAAAAATTCTTGAAAAGGCGCCGCTCTTGAAGAATATGCTCAAGGGGAGAGGTCGCACCACAGCTCCTCTACTAGCTACGCCACTGTTTGGAATCCCTGGACGGAAGTCGTGTCCGTCTCTGCTGTATCAAGGTGTATCGAACACGCGTATACAGTGATGCCAAATAAAAATTGTAAAAAAAAAAAACATCGAAGGGACGACAAAGAATAGAAAGAGAGGATAAAGCGAATGACACAGAAGTGAGAACGAGGAAATTAATTGAAGATCAGCAGCCAACAGGTTTAGTGCACCGGATGTCAGTAACAATCTCGTAGGTTAAAGCTAATGACATTTATAATTAGCGTTACAAAAAGAACGGATGATTCGTATAGATTTAAAAGAACGCATGTCTCGTATTTATTTTCGTAACCCATACCACAGTTACTACAGACCCGAATTACAAACAGTAATTTTATTAATTTGTTCAAAACAATTGAAGTCGTTTTAATGAAATGAATTTCAAAAAGAATTCCATGCAGTAATTATTAATTAATTTATAATATTTTTGTATAGAGGGGATCCCTGGGCTAGAGGGGGCCCGGGAGAAATTGCCCCTTTCTAAATCCGGCCATGGAAGTATGGGGTCATGTATCTCCAAGCAATGTATTTTTAACTAATAATTTATGTTGTTTAACAATCTGGCCATCCTAGTGCTTTTCACCCTTGATAATCTGATACATCCGAAGAATGGCTTGTCTGACTTTAGTAGAAACTGCTCAGTGGCGCCCCCTTAAAGTGGCGCCCAAGGCAGGTGCCATGTGTGCCACACCCTAGATACGCCACTGGTAACACACACTAATCTCTTAAACTTATCGTTCTCTCCAACTGTGTAATCTGTCAGCTTTCTTACATTAGTTTTCTGTTTTATGTTGTCTCAAATGACAAAGGAATCTATAAAAAATGAACCCAAAATGTAAAGTGAATGCATGTCACACTATACTGTAATGAATTCTGTGTAGGTTAAATAAAACATCTGATTTTAAGAACTGACTAAGTAGAATCAACTACAATTGAATATTTACGAGTTCACCATTAGTAAGGGTGAAACACTAATTGCTTATTTCAGACTATTGCCGACATGTCTTTTGGGAACTCGGTATACAGTAAGGTTGTATCAGAGAGGGGTCCATCAGCGATGTGGGTTCCGGGACACTGTAAACCACTGTGGGTAATTCTTTTAAAACGGGGCAGTTTTGAGGGCACTGAAATTGAGAATTAGGTATACACCGTACCCTCGCGTACCCTTTCCCCATTTCCACCACTGACCAACATGGATCCTTTAAAAATCGATTTCTATTCGGCAAGATTAAATAAGAAATCTGGAGACAGAAACAAAATTCAAAATTGTTTGAAAAAAACTAAAACTAACAGAATTATTTTATTATGAACGTTGCCAAAAATTCAATACCACAGAATTAAAACAGTGTAGCAATCCCCTTTCCCAATTAATAATAATTTATACGAAACTGGGGAATTAAATACGAATCTGCGGATCTGAATACTTATATAGATAACATACCAAACTAAAGCTATTCCTTTTCTTATGCCATCACTTCCCCATAGCTCTTCCTATAGAAAGGGCAACTTCATGTCGCCCACGGCTCTATATTCCCTTTACCTTCTCTACGCCTTTTCATTCCTTTCGCCCCGACTTGAATGAAGCCTTTTTACACCATGGAAGTTATCTACAGGTTATTTTCTGGCGATCAATTCCAAACCCGGTAGATATAGTCAGGGGCCAGCAGGGGCTACCGTGTATGTCCCACCCCCATGATTCTACATTTAGGGTACCAAATTCTTCTTTAGGATGTCCTCTTTCAGAAAAAAAGAACTACCTGATTTGCATAAAACAAAATGGCCGCCAGCACACAACAAAAAGACAAACAAAAAAACAAACAAAAAAACAACAGAATTTCATATCTTGTCTCCCAGTTGACATGTCTGAGTACTTTAAAAGGCTAAATCATGGGTTTCAGACATGAGGAATTAAAAAAATCCACTTTATTTATAAGTATTTCAGGATTTTACAAGGACATTTCAAGTATACTTTATAGGCAAAATTGTGGATTTAATTCATAAAGGATATATATACACATATATATATCGTTGGAAATAGAATCTCCTCAGCTTTCCAACGGTGTATCTTCTCAATTTGTATCTATTGGGCTTAAAAGGTTACAGCTCAAAACGTGAAGCTAAGTATTCAGCATTTTACGGAGAGAAATAGAATTATTTTTGATAAAAGTATATTGCTTGTCTGTTAGGGTTGCTTAAAATAACGACGTAGGTTTCTACCAATTGTTTCCCATCTCCTCATTTTTATGATAAGCGTGGGTTACATAGTTTAGTAAGAGAAGGTGTAACAATATTTGTCTCTGCTTGAACATTCCCTCTCTAGGCTATCAAAGAGGGAAAACAATTTAATTTTTAAATTAGTTTAAAGAAAATGAACAATATTTAAAAAAAATGTAAATTTATATGTTTATTTAGGTTAAAATTGGTGAAGGTTCTGTTACTGTTACAATCATTTTAAAGATATTCCCAGTAGGGAATATATTCTATTTATTTTTATTTTTTTAAATCATCAAATTCCATAAAACACTGGGAATTTAAATTTGAGTTTTTTTACTAAATTTTATTTTATTTTTATGGTTTGTAGAAATAAAAAAAATTACAGATTTGAACAGAGTTATTTGATAATTAATTAAAATTCTTGTTTTATTCTGCATGCTTATAGGATGTTTCGGCCGCAGATGTTTCGGCCGCAGATGTTTCAGCCTCGGTTTGTTTTTAAATGCGAAAATGATTATATATATAATCTTTCTATTTACTTGTTTTTCTTTCGTGAATTCTCTTATATCTTTTTATGTGCCCTTAATATTTTTCACTCACATTCTATTTCATTTTGAATTACATGTAATTCAAAATAAAATAGAATAATAATATATATGTTTGTTTGTTTTTCTTAAGTAATTTCATAATTTAAATTTAAAAACAAAAATCAGGCCGAAACGTCCGCAACGGAAACGTCCGTGGCCGAAACGTCCGGTTACCCTGCTGCTGGTCACCTCCCACAAAATGTTATTTAATAATAACAATATTGAATAATTTTAAAAGAATTATCAAATTACGTTTCATATCTTTTTTTGTTAATTACAATGTATTAATTTGTCCCATAGGTATGATGAAAGAAGGCATGAAATTTCATACCCTCTTTCCCTTTAACAGCTTGTTAAAATTGTTTCATTTGCGATAAAGACATCAAAACCAACCTTACCCGATCTTCTTTCCAAGTAAAATAGTCAACATAAGTTGTTTCCCTTGGACTGTGATGCCCAACGTAAACTAAATATTATCCAACCTGTTTCATGAAAGGCTAACGAATGTTTCAGTTTCAAATTAGGGAATTTCCAACCACTGATGAGGCTCATTATTTTAAATCGTTTAAGATATGTGTGAGATGATCATATATAGATATTTTTGCAATTGTTATTTGGAAAATGGCTGCGCAATGGTTCCATGAAAAATGTTCATATGATAAAAGCCCACACGAAAATTCCCCACAGAAAAAAGCCCACAGTCATAAATGCGCACAGAAAAAAAAAGCCCACACAGAAAAAAAGCCCCACATAGATTCAGATTGATATTTCGGAGGACGGAAACCAACTGTTTATTTTTCGATTTTTTTAAGAGAGGTAAAGAAAATTAAAAACTATCTATCTTTGGTAAAGGTCTCAGTATGAGAAGTTGGGATTTTTTCCATGTGGGCTTTTCCCCGTGTGGGCTTTTTTCTGTGTGGGTTTTTTTCATGTGCGCATTCTTTTGTGGGGAATTTTCGCGTGGTCTTCTTTCATGTGAGCATTTTTCTGGCCACCCTACGCAATATAGCGGCATTAAAATGACAAGGGAGGTAATACAAAGAGTTTTTCGGACAAACGAATTCCTTGTGGTTTATGTTGTTCACACGAGGTTCCAGCCAATCTATTCTTCGGCTTCTTTTGGTGTAATATGTAATATCCGTGAGAAAAGAGAGCCTCTTAAACAACACAAAGGAATTCAAAGAATTTGAATGACCGTCCTCAAAATTATACACACAGGGGAGGTAACTTCTCATTTACTCATACGCAAAGCTTAATAAATGTGTAAGCGTTGTATCGATGCTTGTCATTAATACGATCGAAAAAAGAATTTCAGGCTAAAGAAGTTGTGTTCTAAAATTATAATAAAACATTACGAGAAAAAAAAACCCAATTCCGTTTGAAGTGCCCATTTTTAAAACATAATGCGTAAACCCATAAAGTGTATCTTAAAAAAAAACATCTGTGTATACGTTGATTATTTTGAAGATGGTCATTGGTGTATATTGTGTATAAACATCAAAATATTGTTATTTCGGTAAAGGTAGGATCGTGGTGATGTTGATGCAGGCTTACTTTTAGATACAAAATAGTTTGGGTGTGGTTGATGGTAAAAGACCGATTGATGAGTTATATGTGACATGGGGAAATGACAATTGTCTGAAGTTCAGAAATAAATAAGACAATTCAAAAGACAGGAACAAATCAGTCTGTGGTTAAATCCTTTTTAAGGAAGTTTTTTTTTTGTATCTGAGAACAGTAAGTTGTAGCCATTGGGGAGGTGAAGATTTTTATGGTAGCAAAACAGCCTTACAGGTGGGATCAAAAAAGCTGTAAGAGAAGAAATAACACACAAAATTGGAGTTGGCTGTTCAAGATTGCCAAATGTGATTTTGTAGTAGTAGTGGTGAGTTTAAGGGTGGTGTCCCAAGATAATTCTGGTACCTGTTTTATAGGAGGACTTTCAAAATACAATGGCCTTAAAAAATCTACATAACTCAACTGCTATTCTCTCTGTACGTTGTCTTGTTTTCAAAGGGGGACAAATCTTACAGGCTTTCTTTTGAATACATTGCATCTCCATTCAAGTTAATTAACCACTCACTCTATTTTTGTCCCCGGCGGGGGGAAAGCCGGGCACTATCATGTGCCTGTCTGTCTGTCATCGTCGGTGTGTCCTTTTTCTCAATTGGATAGCATCGTTATTCCTTAATATATTTCAATGAAGTTGTGTATGTAGGCTTAGGCCTTGGGGAATGGTGAGTTATGGCCGATCTGATTGTTTGTTTACATTTTATAAGCAAAAACGTTGTTTTTGTTTACAATTGGAAAAATTTCTCAAATCTTGACCTATTTTGCTGAAATTTGTTGACAAAACCCAGGCATTGAAAAAATGGTGAGTTACGGTCGATCCGATTGTTTGTTTACATTTTATATGTAAATACCCATATGTCAACATACACAAAATATTGAACCTTGGAACTGCTGCACCGATTAGAATGAACATTTTTATACAGGTTCTTGGGCACCTAATTACTGAAAATATATATCGTTTTTAAGAATTTTATGGTTTGAATATAAAACATTGTGTATCTCCGAGTTAACGATCCTGATAAACAACTAATTCTCTCTCTCTCTCTCTCTCTCTCTCTCTCTCTCTCTCTCTCTCTCTCTCTGTTCCAACCTTTTTCTGCTGAGGACTTTTAAGATTTGTTTATTTAATCCCAACAACAACCCACGCGTGACAAAATTAACTTTGCCTTTCTTTATTGTGTAAACAATATTAGAATTACTTTTATCTAGGTATTTCTGCACAGTTCGTGACCCACTTACGGAAAATTGACACCTTGATAAAATAAACGTCAAAATCATATAAAACTTAATTTTTTCCTTGAAAAATGTTAGTGTCATTAGTAAGTTGAAAGATTGGCGAAATATAAGAGATAAAAATTATTTGTGTGCACCTTATAAAACGGGAAATATTATTGAATCAAAATAGTGTAAAATATCCGTACAAATGTAAACAAATTCTGTTCGTAGTAATTACCAGTAAATTTTCTCCCCTTTTTAACAAGCAAAACAACACCTAGATTTAAAAAATGTATTACACATCATCTACTGATCGGATCTTAATAAAAGTTTCAATACTTATCGAATAAAGGATGAATTCTTTTAAAAATCTTTTTGTATTCCAAATTTCGGGAAACAAATATTTTTTCATTGTAATTAAAAAAAAATCCCCTGTAAATCTTTTTACATTATTAAGTCAAGCCCATGAACAAAGTCTGCTTCTGTTTTTGAAAAAGCTATACGGATTTTCCGTTAAAAAGTTTTAATTTAAATTATTTAAAACTGCGAAAAAAAATACTTTTACCAAATGAATGAAAAATATTGGCAATTATGCCAATATTTTTCATTCATTTGGTAAAATATGATTTATCGCGATTTTCCATAAAAAGAGAAATAATCTTTTTTATAGAGAATTTCTAAATTTTTACTGTTTTTAAAAATTAAAATTTTTTTACTCTGTTTCTGTAAAATCAGTTCAAATCTATTCTCACGTGATGTACTATGAAAGGGTAAGTAAAAATGAAAATTGAAACCATGTGATTTTTAAAAAAGAATTTTTGTTTTGATTTAATTGTCTGATATTTTTCTACGGATGGACATAAACGTAAATTTTCTATAATTTTTATGTCAACAAAAAGGACATAACTGCTGTCATAATCTCATAGTCAGCCATCTGCTTATTGATAGCTTCTTATGCGCTAATTGGTTGTGAACAGGTGCGACAATGGCGGTAAGAAGAAGGTGTTGGCAGATATTTGACCGACCCCCCCACACACACACACACACGTGAAAAAAAGAGGTTTTTATGTAGTTTTTGAATGGAAAGTTGTAATTATTCGGTTAAGGATTGTTCAGTAATGATGAAACTAAGTATATCTAATTAAAAAAAAAACATCTGAAGAATTCTAGATTTTTACAAAATTATAGTTTAAAACTTTAAATTGACTTTTAAGTGCACCATTCTACGTTGAAGTTTTTTCTTTTTTCCGGACACATATTTGGACTTTATTCTTTCCGACAAAAACAAGAAAAAACTTACAAACAACAGTTTTTAAATTTTAATTTACGTTTTAAAATGGGGTGTCCAAAGTGAGCAGAAATGCCTACTTTTATCGTTGATGTTACAAAATATTTTATTTTTATTTAGGTTTGCATATATCTATGATTTCTTTTACTTTCATAAGAATATTGTTTTCAGCTGTTTTCTGAAATTATAAGTTTTGTTGAAACTCTGTATCCAACAGGCGTTTAGAGAGACTAGCGGAAGTTGTCACTTCATAGTCTCAAATCATACAGAGATAAACATCAGCCAGTTTTGTTACCTTTCAGCTAATTTCCGGCTCCAAATGGCCAGGTTAGTTGCTACAAAAAATAAATATTGGCTTGATTTGTCACCCACGCGCAATTACAACATCACAATCCGACTATCTAAACACATTATTTAGTCTGGTTAGTCACTCAATAGAAACCATCACATGACCAACGTCTTTTGGCAGCATGCCATTCTAGGGGTGATCAATTAAGAAATTGGAAAAAGGGGTGATCAATGATATACAGTACCTGTCATAAGTATTTGAACAAACAGACATTTTGCTTCTAATCGCTTGGTTTTGAGAGTTAAAAACAAGAAACATTACGCAAGAAGAACCAAATTCGTTGCAATCAACATAACAAGGCATGCATTTAGTGGATCTGGATGCTACATTTCTGGAAATGTTTTTTAATAGAATTGAATATTTAAATGAAAGGAAAGCAATTTATTTGTTTCTATCCAAAAATCTTGTTCAAAATCGATCAAGAAGATTGAAAAAGTGAACTCACATTGGTATACGGAAGAGTTACCAAACTAGTAATTTGGATCCCTCCAAAATCCATAATGGCCCCTGCAATCATAGGCAATAAAAAACATATTTTGTGCTTGTTCAAATACCCTATGAGCAGACCCTATAGAAAGTGATGCTCGTAAGTATTTGAACAAACAAACTGTTTAAAGAATAACATTTATTAGATGATCTATTAGATGACTGATTTTATATCATTGTCACTCACATTTTTCTATAATGCTCACATCCAGTGGTGGGCTAGGCCTAAATTGTCTCCTGGGAAAACGTGTAAACGGGCCCATCTAATCCTAAAATTTAACAAAGGAATCAAATAAAAGTAGGAAAATAAAATGTTACATTTCTTCGATAGTTTCATTAAGCAAGAAAAATTGCAAAATAAATCTTTTTCTAAGCAAACATATCTACCAATAAATATTCTAGCATCAAAGAAGGGCCCAACTTAAAGGGGCCCACTGGAAGATTTCCCGGGACCCCATTGGGCCAGTCCACCACCACTCTGATCTCCAAGAAGAATTTAGCTTTAATATTCAGGTGTTGGCCATTTTTATTTTTTCTACATTATTTGCTTGCTTCATTCACTTTTTCAATTGGTCATTCATCTCTTTCACTTTTTGGTCACTCATCTCTTTCACTTTTTGGTCACTCATCTCTTTTACTTTTTGGAAACTCATCTCTTTTACCTTTTCAATTGGTCACTCATCGCTTTCACTTTTTGGTCACTCATCTCTTACACTTTTTCAATTGGTCACTCATCTCTTTTACCTTTTCAATTGGTCACTCATCTCTTCCACTTTTTCAATTGGTCAATCCTCATCTCTTTCACTTTTTGGTCACTCATCTCTTTCACTTTTTGGTCACTCATCTCTTTTACCTTTTCAATTGGTCACTCATCTCTTTCACTTTTTGGTCACTCATCTCTTCCAATTTTTCAATTGGTCAATCCTCATCTCTTTCACTTTTTGGAAAGTCATCTCTTTTACCTTTTCGATTGGTCACTCATCTCTTCCACTTTTTCAATTGGTCAATCCTCATCTCTTTCACTTTTTGGTCACTCATCTCTTTCACTCTTTGGTCACTCACCTCTTTTACCTTTTCAATTGTTCACTCATCTCTTTCACTTTTTGGTCACTCATCTCTTCCACTTTTTCAATTGGTCCCTCATCTCTTTTTCCTTTTCAATTGGTCACTCATCTCTTTCACTTTTTGGTCACTCATCTCTTTTACTTTTTGGAAACTCATCTCTTTTACCTTTTCAATTGGTCACTCATCGCTTTCACTTTTTGGTCACTCATCTCTTACACTTTTTCAATTGGTCACTCATCTCTTTTACCTTTTCAATTGGTCACTCATCTCTTCCACTTTTTCAATTGGTCAATCCTCATCTCTTTCACTTTTTGGTCACTCATCTCTTTCACTTTTTGGTCACTCATCTCTTCCAATTTTTCAACTGGTCAATCCTCATCTCTTTCACTTTTTGGTTACTCATCTCTTTCACTTTTTCAATTGGTCACTCATCTGTTTCACTTTTCCAATTGGCCAAACATCTCTTTCACCCTTTAAAAAACCTTTAGATGAAAAGTGATGTCTTTTTTTTTTAGTTTTGTTTTGTTTGTACAAACATTTTACTGATTTTATGAAGATATAATTTGTGGAATCCATGGGTATAGATTAGATTCTGTAGTTGTGTGTGTGTCTGTGTGTGTGTGTGTGTGTCTGTGTGTGTGTGTGTGTGAGTCACTCATCTGTTTCACTTTTCCAATTGGCCAAACATCTCTTTCACCCTTTAAAAAACCTTTAGATGAAAAGTGATGTCTTTTTATTTTAGTTTTGTTTTGTTTGTACAAACATTTTACTGATTTTATGAAGATATAATTTGTGGAATCCATGTGTATAGATTAGATTCTGTAGTTGTGTGTGTGTATGTGTGTGTGTGTGTATGTGTGTGTGTGTGTGTGTGTGTATGAGAAAGGACATGGTGCACAGTCGGGTTCTGGCCTGGAAAGACGTTCTGCAGCAGCAGCAAAGCATAGGCTAAGATGGCCGCAGGAACAATCTTGTTGCTGCATATGGCACCTGGTATTCTCAGATGGTCACCCATCTGGGTAATGACCAGGCTCGGCGTCGCTTAACTTTGGTAATCTTATGAGAACTGGTGTATCCAACGTGATTTGGGTATCTATTTGTTTAATTATGGAAGACAAATAACTAACATTCTATTCAACTATTTATCTTAAGCCATGTTAATACCTGAAAGAAGATACCAGTTTTGCTACTCCAGCTCAGTACAGCACAACGTTTAGTGTCATTTTATAGTCTCTCCATAAATTGGTTTGTTACTTTTAGTTATGTCCATTATGCAAAGTCTATCACCATTTTTAATTTGGCTATTACAAAAGATTTCTACAAAGGAAGTAACCAACAATCTGCACTAATATTTGAGCCTTCTGTTTATTTATTTGTCTGTGCCTCTTTCACGCTAACACTACAAAGCCAATTGACCTAATATTTGGTATGTAAACTTACAAAACATCACCTTGTGACATAGACTATGTGAGATTGACCTTGGATGTCATTTGAGGTCACCAGAGGTCATTTCTACTCAATCTCTGGTTCTAAACGTTGGAAACAAATATCAGAATTTCTTAGAATAAAAATCAATGTTATGGTCACATCACATTTTTGTCAATGAAACAGTCCTGTAGCAGTGGTAAAAGCATCAGTACCACACACACCACCGTGGTAAAAG
>VCCN01001001.1:974306-995314 GCA_006491835.1 Architeuthis dux | reverse complement strand
TATATATATATATATATATATATATATATGTGTGTGTCTAATTGTTTGTATATGGGTATGTGCTTGTGTAAATTTACATACATATATACATATTAATACATTAAGTAGATTGGAAAAACAGAGTGATGGAAATGGTGTAAGTGTTTAAAGCAGTTTAGTAGCGAATGGAAGATCCTGAATTTGATTATCAGAAGATACAGTGTTACTGGGTTTATAGATGACATTTTTTATATATATATAGGAGTAACTTAAATTTGTACTGACATAAAAAACAAAGAAAAGTTTGTTATACATCTTTTTATTTAGATTTCATTGTTAGAGTAAAAAACTTTTGACAGCCATATTAATTTCATTTACATGTTTTATTGCATAATTCTTTTAATGTTTTGATATTTGTATTTCATGCATATAATAAAGTTTGAAAATATGTCACATTCACACACAAAGAAACACACATTGTATGTGTATGTGTGGGTGAATTTATCAAGTTCTAAGTCCTAGAGACTTGAGCCTAACTTGTTTCTAAGCTTGACATTTGATCATAACCTATCTCATCCACTCTCAGATTTTTTCTTTGTATATGTGCTTAAGTTGAAGCATAACTCTCTAGTTGGTATTTTGAATATAAGTTATCAGCTTTTATTCTTGAGATATTCATCTCTGACTTTCATTTATTAAAATTGTTGATGTAAAATCATTTTCAAAAAGAAGCAGAAAACATAAATACTTACCTCCAAAATAAGAGCCATCTGAAAGACTAGTTGCCACCTCCCCTTCCTTTGTAATTATATCAACTATTCCTTCCTGAATAAAATACATTTTGGTACCTATGGTCCCTTCTCGTATAATATAGTCACCAGGCTGAAACACTTCATATTTAAGCTTACTGACTACTTCTGAAACAAACTGTGGGTCTGCATTTGTGAAGAAAGGAACAGATGCAACCAAGGATCGGCAGTTGTGATTTATGACCTCCTAAAAAGCAAACAAGAAAAAAATCAATCAGATGCTGTGATAACGAAGATACTTTCAGTTATGACTGGAATATGAAAAGATCTGACCTTTAAATCATTATAATTCTATTGTAGAGCTTAACAACTTGTACTGTAGATATTCTAAAGTGTTATCTTGTTAGCAAAATCAGAGACATAGTATAGTTCCTGATATTTGCTGACTTTTGGGTCAAAGCCAAATGTGGATAAGTAGGTAGGAAGATTGTAGTGATCTATGAGGTGCTACCCAAAAGTTCCAGGAATTTGAACAGTCGAAGCAAACTGTATGCAGTCACCCTTTGTGCTTCAGTGTGCCAACTGATGGTCGTTGATAAGCACAACACTATCCTTGCTGATCATAGACAAACTATTCATGATGTTTGTGATATTGTAGGGCTGTTGTACGGGAGCGTTCAACTCATTTTGTCGGACGTGTTGGACATGAGATGCATTGCTGCAAAACTTGTGCCAAGACTGCTGAGTGACGACCAGAAGGCACATCATGTTGAAGTTTGCAGGGAGCTCAAAAATCAAGTAGAGATTACGCCAACTTCATCTCTAAGGTCATGACTGGTGATGAATCATGGATTTATTGTATGACCCTGAGACAATGCAGCAGTCGTCACAATGGAAGTCTCCCAATTCACTGAGGCTGAAAAAAGTGTGTCAAGTTCGCAGCAATGTCAAGTTGATGTTGATTGTTTTCTTCGATATCTGAAGGATTGTCCACAAGGAATTCATTCCACCTGGTCAAACTGTCAACGGAAGGTTTTACTGTGAAGATTGTCCAGAACAGTGGAAGAATAAGGACTGGGTTTTTCATCATGATAATGTGCCTGCCACACATCACTTGTTGTCTAGCAGTTCCTGGCTTCCAATAACATGCTAGTAAAGAAGACTACTTCAAAGGGGAACTAGGAACTAAGGTAAGTTATTTTCCTGCAATGTTTAAATTCCTGGAAATTTTGGGTAGCACCTCATATACATAATTTAATATTAAATATGATGCAGATGGCGTAAGGTATGTATGCCTGATCAAGAAACATCAAAAGGGTATCTATTAGTTTAAGTAATATAATGTTGATATTTCCCAGTACGTAAATCATACATTGAAAATAATATATAAAGTAAAGATTTTCCATCTTTTTCCTTTGAATTCTTTATTAATGATTAAAAACTTGTTGAGAAAAGGTTGGTTCTACTCATGGCTTGTTACACAAGGTTGGATGTTTGTGGGTTGTTATTAAAAAATAAAATCTTGCCAACCTGCCGCAGACATTCATTCAACTCGCCAAGAATTGTGTCCTCATCAAACATCTTGCCTTGGAAGCGGTGTTCATAATAGTCAGAGATACGTTGCCGAAGAGTACGAGGGAGTTTCCGGCATACCATGTATTCTTCAACTTGCTTAAACTGAAAATAGAATAAAATATATATTTTTTTGTTTAACCATGTTCATTAAATATTTATTTTCATTTTTTTTAATGTAGATAAGATGGAAATAATTAGGTAAACAAAGCAAATAGGAAAATTAATAATAACTGCTTTACCTTTTTTTCTGTGATACAGAAGAGCTTAATACTTTAAAAGGATCATGTCTATGATACAATCATTAGAACTTTTTTCATCGTCTACTTATCCATTTGAAATAATATTTACTGCAGATTCATAAATTCAATATCTGTTTTTTGTAAATAAAGGTTTCCCTTTATTTGCCCTATGTTGTAGATTGATTAAAAATATATTTGGCCAACCAATAATTTGATCTACAGAACATTGCTAACATCTGACATCACTTCTGTGATTAATGTCAAGTGTGCATTTATGCTTTGTAATCAGGAAATCAATTTTGTGTATGTTTCTTTTTTGCTGTCATAATTATTTTGAATGCTTGAATTGGACTAATTGATCCCTTGAATCTTGAATGTTATTGTTTTGTCCATTTTCAGAAAAGTTTTATTGGGATTTCTTTATTTTATCATTATTTATAAATATCATTTTGAAATATATTCTGTTGTAGTGCCTCTAAAAATATAGAACAGTTAATCTCGCTATAAAAATAGGCAGATATACCCGAAGGTCCAAAAGTCCAAAATACTCGGATGAACAAAAAGAAGCACGAAAATTAACCACTTCTCTCAGTTGTGGCTCAAACTTTTCAAGATGTAGACTTGAGAAGAACAGCTCTGGAGCATAGCTCTATGTGTGTGGTGACAACACGCCAACAGAGACATAAGAAGCTGTCTGAACGAAGCAAAAGGTTTTTTCACATCTACAAAATGAATATTCCTTGTGTACAAATATATTTTGATTTCTTCTTGAGGTAAGAACTCAAATGGCCAATATTCTGTGCACACAATCTTTCTCTCTTTTACCATTGTGAATATCATATACACATTTTCATGAACTCACATCAAAAAGGCACCAATGTCCTCTCGTAGGATAATGGCCATGATGTTACCTTTGATTAATAAAAGGAACTCTCTCTTCACAAAACATTTATGAATTTTAATTAAAAGCTTATCAGACAAAACAGTCTTTCAACTACTGATGTAAAGATAAATTAAAATGTAAAAATAAACTAAACTAACAATTTGCAACCAACTTTAATAAAGTTATCTGTTGTAAACATAATAAGTCTTTTCGTTCTTCATTGCTTATATTCAATAGCCATTCTCCTTTTCCAGCTAAGAAGACAACTTACCTTCATGAACACTAGTACCTGCTGTTAATATGTTTTGCTAATTTCCTGCAAAGATTATCACCTATAACTTACAGGTGCAATGTAAACATTCAAAATTCTATGCAAACAGATTGATGCAGAAAATTAATTCAAGATCTTATTCATAATCAAGAAAAACTTAGCGCAATTCACTGATCACTATTTTTCAAATAATTAGAAATCACTGAACAAGCTTATTCTTCTATTTATCCTATTCAAGATATAAAAGACTTATTTTTAATTAGCACATTCAAGAAATGGTACATTCTTTCAATGAAAAATAAAATAAAATATGATATAACAATTGAATTTGTGTATTGTGAATTGTATTTGTGTATTATTTTTATAAATTCTAAATATATTTCGGGAGAACATTGATATCAATTTTTAATTTCTAAATTTATAATTCAATTCATAGATGCACAATCTTGCTTTGTTTTAATTTGCTTTCACTCTGCATTCTCAATTTTGTCATCACTTGTTGAAAGATAAGAGTTTTATGACTAGATTGTAGAAAACATCCCTGTGGAAGTGTAAAAAAAAAGAAAAGGATATTAATCTTAAGTTTAGCATGAGAAGCAAACAAATAAAACCTGAAAACCTTTGAGAATTTCAGCTTTTAAAGACTGCCATCTGAAGTTCTTTTCTTATATTTTAGAACAGCTTTGGCTTTACTGCTCATGATGTTACAAAAGCAATGTTTATATAGGTAAAGAAAATGAAGTTTGTAGATGATTCATTTGGAATTCCCTTGTGAACCATTCCATAGATTCAGTGGCTACAGAATCCATCATGAATTGGTAGAAATGACAATTTAGCTGAGTCAAAAGAATTACAAATGCCTGAGAACCATAGAATGGTCCCTTCAGGATGAATTAATGATTGCATTTTGAAACTGAAATCTTATTGATTATTAATTTTAATTTATAATCAATACTGTTAGAAAGATGAGCGGGTCAAGGTAAATACAGGTGAAAAATTACTTTACTAATTTAAGTAAAGTTTTTAAAAAAGTACTGTCTTTCTTTGTGTATAACATGAAAGATTTTGTACTCAAATCTGAGACAAAAAAAATAATACGTTATTAAAATTAAGCCCATTTGATGACAGAGAAATATATAAATATATATATAAACGAATTTGGAACATCGAAGCAGAAAAACATGTGGAACTTCCAAACTGTAGTGCCAAATCAAGTACCTATATCATACACAAAGAAATACAGTAATTAAAATGACATTTAAATAAAATTAAAATTTTCAAGTAAATTCATCTGTTAAATACTTGTTGAAAGATAAGAGAAGTAATTGTCAACCATCATCTGTCAGCATCAATCAGTTTATATAAGTTGGTCAAAAAGTTTTACAACATATATTTTTTATTGTGAGGTTGAAAGAGCAGGGAATGTACCGAGGGTCTACAAAGAAGTGGAAAAGCCTTATTATTGTCAATGCAATAATGAGAATAAAAGGTTTACTTTTACTAAACTTACTAATTGGCTAGATTTTCAGCTATTGTAGATTTTTATTGGATAAATTGGAGAAAAGAAATCAGCCTGATCTAGCCGAAAAATGGTTAATTTGGCGACACTGGGTTGTCAACATGTGATATTTCAATCGAGTTCATACAAGAACATTTTGTTGTATTCTATGGCTCACCAACTCATTGTCCAATTAGTGGTTTTCAGTTGAAGATCAAAAGACGAAATTGATGACAGTTTGTTTGTTTCATAATGTGATAGGAAATGAATTTGACAAAACACAGATGTTTGCTACTCTACAGATTTAAGTAATAAAGTTATTTTTAAAAAAGATGTTCTACCTATAAAGTATAGAGAACTCTTGTTGCTATAAATAACAAACCATACTTGGCAACACTGAGACAACCATTAAAATCTCTCATTCACTAAGCAAAACTTGTATTTCTGTTTAAAGCAATGATTGCAAAAACTGCTCATGCTGGAGAACTTGAAGATGCTTAAGCATAATAAGCAAGACAATTTGTCACTTAAATCATTCAGAGAAGATTTTATTTTATAGTGAAAATGTTTTTGCAATTATGGGACAATTAGAAAGAAATATTTGATTCAGTATGTCTTACACTTTCCTATTTTCATAGAGGGCACACAGCTGCCTCCACTGACCCTGTGCCAAGAAGGTGGGGGGGCAGCTGCCCTCACAGTTCCAGCACCTCTGTGAACGCTAAAAGTAACTTTGGCTTATTTTAATATTGAATAATTTCTTTCAAACCAACTCAATTCTTTTAGAACAAACTAATGCCAGCATATAGACAGTTGTGTATCACATGGAACCCCAATTGCCTTTTCCCATAGGAGTCAAATTTATTGTTGTGTGATTCACTCAGATAATTTTCTAAGTAATTGCAGTGCCAAAAAATACAAAAAGATAAAGATGAATAATTTCTCCACATTACAATAAACTATAAAAATTAAAAATATTGAATAATATTTTCAATTTCAATGTTCTATAAATATGAAAATTTTAAAACTTCAAAATTTAAAAATTAACATTTTTATGAATGTAGTCCCATCTTGTGTATGTCTTCTGGTGTACATGTTACGACTGTTTAGGCCATTTTCAACATCTTAACCGTAACATCTTAGTTTTTTTTATTTAGATATAAATGTATGTAAATATAACTGACATTTAAAAATATCACTTCAAATAAGAATTGCCCCCCCTATGTCCAAAATCTTTGGGGATTAGGAAAACTATACATTTTTGAAAACCTTATAGGATAACAAATCAGAAAATATTTGAATCCATTTTCTCAGAAGCCAGTATGGAGGCCATTTTGGGTTTTTAAAAATGGCAACCTTCTAATACTAGCTTTTCAATATTTTGACTCCTAAATAACCTAGGATTATAATTCAAGTGACTAAATATACAATTTAAGGGGCAAGGAATCCAATGGTGCAGCTGATCCATGGCACAGTAGCTTTGTATGAACTGGTAGTGGAGGAATTCTTCAGTGAGAAGCCACAGCTGAAAGAAATTAGCTTGCTCTGAGAAGGACAAATCTGCAAAAGTTGAATCTGCCAACATTGGGAAGCACAGAAAGCCAAAAATATCATGTTCAGGTCCATAACAAACTACCTGGACCGAGTAGAGACAATCCTGTTCTTTGTGGCTGCATCTCACAATGCTGATCTGGCACACTATCTACAAGCTGCAGAAGCACTTAGTAAACAGTTCTTTGCTTTTGACCGGATCAAATACAAGCGACTCTGACCCCGATACATTGCTGATATGCATGACTTCAGAACCAATCATCCTGAGAGCTGGAAGGAACTCGAAGCAGGTAATTTGTCAGTCACCAGAAATGACATTCCATTTGTGTCCATAGGTGCAGATCATACATGTGAACATCTCAGCAAGCAGATGAAAGTCCACATGGAGTGATTGGAATCTCCCACAATGCAAATGCTAGAAAGAGATTCTTTATGGATGCACCAGAACTGCCATGGCTGTCAAGAGTGTTCAAGAGTGTTCAAGTTAGGCATTGGAAAAGTTGAAAAGAATACAGAACATCCTGAACTAGGATCTAGTGAGATCAGAAGAGATCATGAGGCAATTTACAAAATCAAAGTTGCCATACTGAATCATGGTAACCCAATTACCACTGAAGGTGATAAGTTGTACAACATGATCACACATGCCTACATCCTACAGATCTTGAACATCAATGACACTGGGATGAAACTGTACAAAGACTATGTGTCAGGGAGAATCAATCGAAAAATCATCCTCTGGGCACCAGTTAAGAAGGAAAACAACAAAATGTTCATGTCTGAAGCAGACCAAAGATCCGTATGGCAGACTGGTGGTCCTTACCAGACTGCTTGACCAAAAGCAGGCTGTTGGCAACTCTTCTCCCCCAATTAGGACATACTGCTATGCATTGACAAGTCAAAGTTGATCCACCTCTTAGAACAGTTGGCAAAGCAGATCAGGCCAAATCACAAGATACAAGTGAATCTCCAATGGACACAGAAACTCTGAGCTCCAGTCAAGCTGGTCATCTGACTCGCAAAATTTGACTAGTGGATGGCATGGTTGTAGTCCAAAAGCTGACAAAGAAGCTAGCAACAGAAGTCACAGTCGAAAATTTAAGTGAATGGTTCTACAACAGACTGTTGTCCCTAACCAGAGACTACGATGAAATGATTCTTGTGTTTGACACCTACAAGGCTGGTTCTTTGAAGCTCATCACAGGGGACAAAAGAAGACAAGGAAAGAATGCAATTCAATACCAAATCAGAGATGACACAAACATCAAGAGCATTCCAATGAGCAACTTACTTTCCCATGACCAAACAAAGGCTGATTTAAGTATTTGGCATCAAAGACCATCAAATACAGCTAAAACTGCCCCAAGTTTGTCATTGCTTCTGCTGCAGGACACACCGAGAGCAATCAAGTGCACTTTGAAGGAAACAACTATGAAGAAGCAGACACCTTGCTGATCCACCAGCAAGATGCACAGCTGATGTTTTTCTCTCCAGACACAGATGTACTGGTTCTGGTGTAGCAAATTATGAACTTTTGCTGAAAAATACTTATGTTTCAATTTCATCTGGGATTTTGGAAGTGAAACCAATACCAACAGCTCTGGATGCAGATCGGGCTAAGGCTTTGCCGGTATTTCATGGAGCAGACAACACTGGGCGTTTTTCTAGAATATACAAAGCAACCTGTTTGTATGCATTCCATACTTACCAAAGGGGATCCAAATCGGCAAAATCCCTGAACTGAGAAGGCATCTTTTTTGCAAGTATATGGCAGAAAGTGACAAGCTTCCATCCACCTTTAGTGCTCTCAAGCAGCATGTCTTAAGAGCCCATACCCAGGCCAGTGGGGTCAGGCAGACATCGCCCAGCAGGAGTTCCTTGACCCACTACAGAATGGATACTACAAGGTGAAACCAATCACAACTGAGTCCCTCCCAGCACCAGAGGCTATCATTGAGATGGTCAGATGTCAATGTAAAACAGAATATGCTTTTTTCTGTTTTGGGACCTAAATGTATGTCTACTGGAAACCAAAATGAAAAGAAACATAAATTCATAAAATCCCAAATGGTTAATCATGTATTTTTGACCATCTATACCTGCTTGTAATTAGCACCAGTGGAATCCTTGCTGCTGAAATGTTGATTTGGTCACAAGAATCATGACCCTAGGTAATATAGGAGTCAAGATAATGAGAAACACTTAAAAATATCCAGTTATGCATATAAAAAATCCAACATGGTCAGATATACATGGGTCATTAGCCATCTATATGTATTTGTAATAAGCATCGTTAGATCCCCAAAAATGTAGATTTGGCCACTGGAATCTTGGTCCTAGGTTATCTAGGAGTTGAGATATTGAAAAGCTAGTATCGGAAGGTCACCATTTAAAAAGATCCAAGATGGTCTCCATACTGGCTTCTGAGAAAATGGGATAAAATATTTTCTAATTTGTTATCCTATAAGGTTTTCAAAAATGTATAGTTTTCATAATCCCGCAAAATGTGTACAAAATTCCAAATATTCATTCTGCTTTTGAACCATAAAATCATCATATAGGTCAATTGATAAAACATTTTAAAAATGCTTCTGCATGGGTTATTATCAAAAAGTAGGTTCTTTTCTCTTAAAAAATTATTTTCAATGTAGTTGCAATAGATATCAGATAAAAATGACAGGTTTTTAAAATGTTATGCTTCATGACCATTACAGTTTTGTGTGAAACAAACGAATGTAAACAGAAATCTAAATTGACATAACTCTAGAATTACTGATTCTATTTTGAGAAATTATACTGCTCTAAAGCATCCTCATTTTGCTTTACAACAAGGTCAAACTCATGGGTGTATAACATGGAAAATGTAGATTTCTATAAGGATATAATGATTGTGCAGATGGACAGACATACATATATTGGTTAATAGATATATTAAAAAATATGCACACAAATAAAGGAATAATTTTCATATGGTATTGATCTTAATGATTTGATCAGAATATCTACTGACATCGAATTAACATTTAACATTCATTTTAGTGTGAAAAAAAAGTATACAATTTGTATATACAAGCACAACAATCATATTTACACAATATCTAGGGCCTTAAACCTTTGCGGTGGTGTAATAAGCATCATTTACATCTGTTGATGGCACTACATATTCCGGTAATCTATTCCAAAGTCCCACAACTCTATTGCTAAAAAGAATCTTCTGATATTCAATCTATTTCTACCATATATGTGTGGCCTCTCAGGTCTCTTGTACTTCCGTTTAGTAAAAACGTCTCTCCAATCCCTCCTATTTTCTAATGATGTTAACCCTATGCTTATAACTTTTTAATTCCGGTACTAAATTAGTTGCTCATCTCTGGACTTTTTAAAAAGATTTTTATTTCTCTCCAAGTATGGTGACCAGGCCTGTGCACAGTACTTGAGGTCTGGATGTACATAAGACTTATATTGTATAAGGAACAAGTCCTTGTCTATATATGAAAAGGTATGCTTAATCAGTCCTAGCACTCTGTTCGCCTTAGCAGCAGGACTGGCAATATATTTGGGAAATGATAGTTTATCAGTTACTATGATACCAAGATCCTTTTCCTCATTGTTCTATACTCGTTGAATGTCCTGGACTTCATCATAAAGGAAACTCGAAGACTTGCTTATAAAAATATCTCGACATATTTTTATTACACAACATACATCTTTGTCAGCCGGATAGTGAAGAGTGGAAGAGAGAAGGTAAGGAGAACCGCCAGGCTGTCCCCAGCTGGGGAAGCGGTCTCGTGCCTTAACGGCTCCGCTGACGTCTGCGTCTTCAGGGAGGGATGACTTCTGCTTTATAGGCTTCTCCAATGCCTATGCAGTGTCAATCACCGGTCACCATTTCCTGTTTACAACATTGATGCAATATACCCATCTCCTAAGGTGATCGAGGTCACTTACATTTCTGCCCAGCTGGCCGGATACACAAATCATAACACAATATCTAGTATATTTCTGTTCATACAGTAATTGTAACACGGATTTCTATTTCCTACATGTAACACCTTACATTTATCTTCATTAAAAGCTAATAACCATTCTCTTGACTATAACATTAATTTATCTAGGTCCTCCTGTACTCTTACTTTGTCAACTGGCGATAAGTCTGGATGGTTCAATTTGGTATCATCTGCAAAGTTTTTACATTTTATTGATATTGTATCCAGTAGATCATTAATAAATATTAAAAATAATACTGGTCCAAGCACTTACCCCTGTGGCCCACCACTACTTACACACCCCCACTCACATTTAGAATCATTCTTTTTAAATATAGGTGTGACATTCGCCATTTTCCATATTTCTGGAATTTCACCCTGGTCTAAAGATTGCTTCATAATACAGTACAGTGGGAGATACAAAACATCTGCAGATTCTTTGAGCACTCGTGGATGAATCTCATCAGGTCTCATTGCCTCATTTGGGTTTATATTAGTTAACAACTTTTTTACGTCTGTAGGTGTGAAGAAAATATTTTCAAGGATAGAATCTCCTACCCGTCCACTACATTCAAACGGATCTGCCACACCATCGCCATAGATACAATGCATGAAGTCATTAAACCAGATTTCACGTTTATCATCTTCCTCAACAAATACAGATTGAAAGAAAAGATTTAGTTCCTTTGTTATTTCCTGGTCATCATTTACATCACAACCTTTATCTGTTTTAATTTTAGAGATTGTTCCTCGTGACTTTGTCTTACTGTTTACATACATGAAAAAAGCCTACGGATTTTTCTTCACTATTTTGCAAAGATGTTTATCATACTGCTTCTTGGCAATTTGAAAATTTCTTATTTGCTGCATTCCTTCTTCTCACATACTCTCGATACCTAGTATATGTTCTACATTCTAGATACTTGTTCCACGCGTAATATTTCCTTAACTTTTACATTGAACCACAGTGTATTTATTTTACTACGATTCATGATCTTAACCAAGAGTATACACTCTTTGACAATGGGGACCAGTTTTTGTTCCCTAATAGGGCACATAATCTAGCATAATCAGCCTTATTATAGTCGTATCTATATATATCTCTTACACAAGTTGGATTTAAACTTATATGGAAGTTCCAAGTTATTATACTATGATCTGCTTTACCAATAGGACACAATACTTCGCCACTGCTAATATCCTGTTTACTAGAAGAGATGACTAGATCGAGACAGCTTGGCATGTAACAACCTCTCTGACGAGTTGGTTTCTCCACGTGCTGTGTAAAAAATAAGTTACAATTTATCACCGAATTTTTGTGAAAACAAATTCTCACTATCCCTTATTATACAGTTTGCCCAATCTATACTTGGCAAATTGAAATCTCCATTAATTAATATTCTGCCCTTACAAATTTTGCTAGCAAACTGGTCTAATATTTTATCATTATACTCTATGCTTGCATCTCCTTTGTTATATACAATGCCAAGCAGATCATCATTTCCTGTAATGTTTTTCATCCTCAACCATAAGGTATCCTTAAAATTCAAGTCATTTATCTCCCTACATAATTCTACATCAATATGATCCCTTAACAGTATTATTACACCACCTCTAAATTCAATTGTATCTTTCCTATACATCTTAAAACCAGGTTTCACAATACATTTGTCTATGTTACCCTTTAACTAAAATGCTTTTGCAAAGAGAAGAGAAATTTATTAAGGAAATAGTTATAATTGGATCAACAAATATATTTCACATAGAAAAGGCTTATATTTGGTCATTTCACAAATGAAAAAAAGCAGAAATTGTGTGCTCACATATTATCTTGAGACAACTGGAAAAAATAAAGTAGTAAGCAAAAAATATTTTTATAAAATCTGAAGCTTATCTTTACATATGTAATTGCAAAAAGTGTTTAAAAGTAATGATTAAAAAAACAAGAACCATAAGTTCAATGATGCGTCCAACATCCGTAGTAGTAGTAGTAGTAGTAGCAGGAGTAGGAGGAGGTGGAAGAGGAACAGGAAGATGAGGATAGTTCACCCAAAGGTCTGGACCAAGTTTCATATCAATCCAACATCAGATGACTGATAAAATTGATATTTAGCATTACTAGTTGTGGTAGTAGCAGGAGGATAAGCAGGGATAGGAGGAGCAGGGAGAGGAGGAGGAGGAAGAAGAGAAAGATGAGGATGGTTCACCCAAAGGTCTGGACCAAGTTTCATATCAATCCAACATGATACAGCTAAGAAAATTGATATTTAACATTACTAGTTGTGGTAGTAATAGCAGGAGGAGGTGGAGGAAGAGGAGAAAGAAGATGAGGATGATTCACCCGAAGGTCTGGATCAAGTTTCATGTCAATCCAACATGATACGGCTAAGAAAATTGATATTTAACATATTAGGGACTGACCGACTGACCGAAAAGTGTCTTATAGAGAGATGTGTGGACGCATCTAAAAATGAAACATCAAGTGTGCAACAAGCAGACTGAAATGAGGATTTTGATAAAGAGATTTAAGAAAGTACACACTTGATGAATGCTTGTAAACCAAAAAGATCTGGGAGGTGTGTGTGTTTGTGTATGTACATGTGTGTGCATGTGTGCATGTAGGTGTGTGTGTGTGTGTGTGTGTGTATGTGTGTGTGTGAGAGGAATGGAGCCATTAGGAATTCAAAAGCATCAAGTGATCAAGATTAAGATTAAAATGGCTGCCTTGAAAGAGATGTATTATTGATGACAGTGCTATTATTAAACAAGATCACAGTGAAGTATTTGAACAAGAGACAGGCAGATAATTAGAAAAGTTAAAAAAGTTTAGAAATTCACTTTAAGTAACACATTTCATTATTGTGTTAACTTATTATTTGAAAGTCATTTTCTCGGTTCAATGCAAAGGAAAAGAAAGAGTCACAAAGCATTACAGGTAGTCCTTCCTCCCCACTGTCCTCTTAACAGAAATAATAATTTTGCTGCAAAAACTGGATAAAATAACAAACATTATTCATAGTAAGTATTATCAGAATAAGATTTATTACAGGCCCATGTTGGGTTGAATTTGTTCTAATTTAAGTAAAGAAACAAAATATAAAGCCAAAAACAAAAAAAACCCAAGTTACTATTGTTGAACACATGTTTATTTTTCTGAAGGAAATACTTTTATATTATATATTCTTCATCTATATAATAAGGATTACCTGTAGTGCAAAAGACATCCTCAAGAAAATAAATGAAAACTATGCTGTTAAGGCAAAAGATGTATCAAGAGTGAAGAATGAGGCAGAACCAGTCGTGGAGATTAACAAGAACAACTCAGATTGGACATTGTTTATCATGCATATAAATGACCTCCCAAGTGGATAAAAATGAATGCGTGATTCTCTGACAGCCAAGTAGAAATTCAGCAAAATGGCTTTAAAAGATTATTTCCAAGCAGTTTTGATAATGATATACCGGTAGCAGTTGCTTTGAAATTAGCTTGCATTTCTTGCAAATAATAATAATAATAATAAGGATGATGGTGATGATAATGATGGTGATGGTGATGTTGATGAAATTATATTAATAATAACAAAGTGATAATAATAATAATAATAATAATAATAATAATAATAATAATAATAATAATAATAATTAATAATAATAAAAACAACAATTGTATTGAGCAACAATTCATAGTAACTAGAAGAACACCCAACTTACCTCCTCACCCACTGATCACCGTCCCACAGTAGCCTAAACTGAAAGACATATAGACCAGTACAGTGTTTGGTCTGTGACCTTCCTATTAGGCTAATAGTTAAAAATAATTGCAATAGTTTGCTGAAGCAATATTCATTTCTAATTAAAGAAAAAAAGAGTTTGCATTCTTTGTGCAGAGGGAAACATTTTAACTAAGATGTATGTAATACAAAGTCTCTATTATTCATTTGATAATATCAGAATTATAAGAGAAATGGGCATTAATCTGGTATGAAGCTGTTTGAATCAAAGGAGGGAAATTCAAGGATTACAAGAATATCAGGCCGATGTAATTTAGTACCAGAACAATCTCTGAAATTCATTTCCTATCCGATCATCAGTTGGATTATCTACACTTGAAAGTAGATAACAAAATTTGTAAAATAAAATGGACAACATTTTATAAAAGTTATTTAAAATCAAAATCCCACATTTTTGGATAAGTTACAATGGTCTACAAAATATTTATGTATTAGACAATTTTGAAAAAGATGAAAGTAATTCTGAAAAGTTGTTTTGCAGGTGATTAACAAACAAAAAGGCTTTGTTGATTTTGTTAATAATGTCAGTGTTCTGAGGACAATGTGAATAAGTACTAAAGAAAGAATTCTGCAAAGAATCAATATTTGATTAGAAAATTAGAGACTGTAATTGATTTTATTAATATTTCAGAGTCATTGTTCTGAACATAATGTGAATAAGCCTTGAAATACAATATATTACAATTTTGCATACAATCTTTGGAAGACCTTTTGGTCTATAAAATACTGCATACCATTTTTAGTTAACAAAATCTAATTAACATTGACTGAATACATATATTATCTGCTGAAAGATTAATTAGATAATCTTTAAAGGTCAAAAGATAAAAGGAACAATTTTATGTAATTATCATTACTTCTTGATTATATAGCTTGTCTTAAAGTGTTTCTGTATTTTTAAAATATGATTAACTTAATAATATTGCCTTGATTTCTTTTTATTAGATGAAGCATTGTCAACTATTATTAATTTTTTGACTGTTATTTTTTTCATCTTAATTCTAGTTGCTTTTCATCGCAACAACTCAGTCCATCAGTCTACGGTCATCAGTAAACAGTGTAGATTGGACACAGGCTTCTCAAGGTGGAAAGGATTTTTGTTCTAGTCTTGCCTATAGCTTATACTTTGCTTCTGAGTCTCACATTGAGCTTATTCTTTATTTTAGATCTGCCCTGTTTTCTGATGGCCGTAAACTGATAGTCTGAGTTGTTGTGATGAAAAGCAACTAATATTAAGATGAAAGAAATACTAGTCAAAAAATTAATAATGATTAACTTATGACTAAACATCTTAGGTGCCTCGCCATGGTGCAATGGTTAGCAAGCTCATCTTTTAAATCATTACTGCTGAGTAGTGAGTTTAAGGCTCACTGGCTGTCCCATATTTGTGGCCATGTGCCAAAACTAAGCTATGCTTGGCAAATAACTATTACCAAACATCCTCATTTTGTTGCTCTTTTTTTAGAAAAAATGTTTTATGTTTAAAATTCTCTGATTGGTGATAATAGAGTGTCAGGTTGCAAAGACTTGTACTTCCAGTACACAGTGCTAAAGAAGTTTATCAATATCTATCATCAGATAGAAAGTGATCAAGTATTGCTTTGGAGCTCAAGTTGGACCTTAATTAAAAGCAAAACGAAACAATAAAAATGAGCATATTTTCACTGGACACCCAGAAATTCTTATCAAAACCAATTCTCTGAACGCAATGTACATTGCAGATAATAGAATTCTTTTCAGCCACATTCTCCCAAATAATCAACTAATAGTGTAATATGATATACATTGGAGACACAGTCTGGTAAAGTCACAAATCTTTTTACAAAAACAAGCCAAACACTAAGATTCAGCAATTTCCACCCCACTCATATACCACTTTCAATAAAAGTGACACACAGTGCACTCTTGGTCAGATCCCTGCATATTCTGTCCTGGAGCAGGTATGTGAGGCTTCTCTATCCATACAACGATGCGTGCACCTTTTCGATCATTGTACATACACATATAAATACAAATTAACATATAAGTTCTGTCAGCCTATACATACGAACGCACACAAGCAAATATTATCCCTATTCAACTTTATCAATCTGCAACAAACACTCTGGACTTTTCAAAAGAAATATTCTAGAGTTAAGTAGCAAACCGATCCATAAAATATATTTTTTCTTCTCCACTAATGAGAACTTTATCAATCTTTCTACATTACTTTCTAATATCTCTTGTTAAGCTATATTGCACCAACATTTTCATTACTGCACTTTTTTATTATGCATGCAACTGTGGATATTTGCTCTTTTATGCAATTGCTTTATTACAATATTTGTGCTGTGTAACGAAATAGACCAGATCAGGTTACTGGTGGCCAGTGGGGATAGGCACGTGGTCAGATTTGGAATCTGTGTCAAACTGCCTACGTGATCAACTGGGGTATCATGTTATCAAAAAAAACCGTTGGGAATTTTAAAAGTGGGAGGAGTTATGACCATTAGGTATATAAAGGCTAGATCAAAAACAAAGTAAAGTTAGTTGGGGGTCGTGAGGTGTCCCTGCCTCACGGCAGTGGCAGTAGCAGTAGCAGTAGCAGTAGTGGCCCTGAAAAGTGACCTAGTCTTTTATACAACGACATGCAACAGAATTTCCGTACCTCGCCGAAATCCGCAGACCAGCCCAGAAATTTACCTGCGTGGTACGGAAATAAAACTTCGTAAAATTTTAATATCCGTGGATTTTGTCGTCTTTTCTCTCCACACACGTGGGAGTGTTTTCTTTGATCGAGAATGAGTTTCCCTCCACAGAGAAGTTTGGCTCCGTCGGCAGACCGGACAGAGGAGGAGGAGAATCAGAATCAGAATCAGAATCAGAATCATCATCATCATCATCATCATCATCATCATCAGAATCAGAATCAGAATCATCATCATCATCATCATCCGCAGCCCGCAGCCCGCAGCCCGCGGAGGCGATCCGGACAGAGAGACATCATCATCATCATCGCAGTCCGCAGCCGCGGAGGAAAAATGATCGCCTCTTTTTTATCTCACCCTGAGATTCTCTGAAGCTCTAAATCTCTCTCTCTCTCTCACTGTCTCTTCCTCAACAAATCTTTCCCTCAAGGCAACCGGAGAGGTCGAGGTTCGATCGGCCGTTATGCTACAGCTGTCACATTGCTGATAAAGAAAAGAAGAATGAATCTTCTTTCCCACACTCATAAAGTCATACCCTTTCTATATCTCCAAACTAAGTTAAATGTTAACGTGGTAAGGTTAGGTTTTAGGTAATACCAATGGAGTCAGATAGTAATTAAGCAAACAAATTTAATCCACCTCATTATAACCTCAAGTATAAAAATTTCTTATCCATGAGTAAATTCTTTCTTATAATTGCTATCATAATTTCCTCAACTCAATATTCCTGATTCTCTCTCTCTCTCTCTCTCTCTCTCTGAAAGTAAAGTTACTAATAGAATTCTGAAAGCAGTTATATTTTTGGGTAGTTCAGTTTATTGTTTTTAATCAGAGAACATGCTGCACAAAACATTTTTCTTAAAAAGGACAAGCAAATGATGATGATCAGTAATAACTTAATCACATTTCAAAAATACAGAAACTTAGCACCAGATAATTGAAATCTGCTGTTCCAAAATTAAAAGTTAATGTATTCAGCAAAATTCCATGTTCAACATTTCTTTTAGAACTTCATTAAAAGAAATAATTTTTTTAAATTCTGAAAATATGTAGCTTTACTGAATGCAAATGATCTGTCTGATTCAGATAAATACATGAAAAACCTCTTCATTATGATACATTTTTGATCAAGTATTGATTATAGTGCAAAAAATAGAAATTATTGGAGGGCTCAAAATATACTTCTGCTCATTTATATACTGCAAGAGTCTGCATGAAGTAATCAGCAGATTGGTTGACAATGAAGTGACATCTCAGATAACTATAAGGAATTACGTGACAAAAACAGTGAATTCATTTGTATTGTTGACAGAGTCCAAATACGTATACAGCCTGTATGATTAAAGAGACTGGATTGGTAGTTTGATGTCTCTGTAGATTCAAATCCCAATGCTGGCCACTTCAGTTTTGTTTACATTCTATGCATGTACTGAATTACACTATTGAAATAATCATGGATATCAAAATAATTATTATTCAATTTGCACTTTTGCTAGATTTTTCATCAATTTCAATAAGTGAAAAAAAGGAAACCCTAAAGACAAACAACAAAATCATCATTAAAGTTAACATTTTAAAATTTGTGTGAGTAAATGTAAAAATATATATGATGTTATAAGCTTATAATGTACACACAATTAGCCAACAGAAGTGCCTCATCCAAGGAGTATGAATTATATGCAACCAATTTGTGCTATCATTTAGTTATTTATAAATTTGAATGAGCAGAATATTGCAGTATTTACTTTATACCCAAATTTTGTATTTTAAAACCTTTTTCTATTAGAAGAAAAAATGAAGTCACAAGCTTGCTTTCAAATTTGCACATGAAGCATTCTAAGTGAAAACTAAGGAAAAGCAATCTGTATAAAAACAATAATGTACAAGCATTAATTACCTTTTCATTATAGAGCCGCCTTGACGTATCAAATGACTGTATAAGTGTGGTTGTATGACCTAAGAATAGTGCATAACAAGTGGCACCACTCAACATACTGAGTATGGTTAGCCAGGTATCTGTCATATTTTGAGGTGGGAACCGGCCATAACCGATACACAGCATGTGTGACAAAGCTTTGAACAGAGCCCATGTATATTGCTCTGCCCAATGGGCTTCCTGAAAAACACACAATGAAACTAATCATTAGATATTAATTGGTCATTAAATATGAATAATTTAAAACAATGCATTTAAGCAGAATTCAAATATTTGTCAGTTGTCAAAAGAAACTTCTGCTGATTAAAAAAGGAATGCACAAATAAGTTGATGGCAATACAACAAAAACATTTTAGACAGCAAGAAGTTTTGGATTTATTTTTTTTTTTTTTTGCTGGACTATAGACTGAATATAAGAAAAGGTTTTCTCAGGATAATACATTTTTATGTTTGCTATTATAATTTGATCAAAATTCAATGAGTGAAATATTTCAAAATTAAACCTTTAAATTATTTGTACAATTCATAAATGATTTTTTAAATGTATATTAATAATTACTATCATAAATATTGCCTTTTGTGCTTTGTATTTAACTTAAAAATACTTTTTGTTGTTACCAGAAAACCAAGAGAATATTTTATCATTAAAAAACAAAACAAAACAAAAAATGGTGTAAAATAATTGGGATAATTGTGCATGAGCTACTTTTAAAGAAATTGGCTTGGTTGAAGATTTGCTTGAATCAACATTATGAGTAAAACCTGTGGATTTAACTTGTGTTAACCTTCAAACACAGATAATCATTTGTAGATTTCTTGTGAATTTAATGATTTCCTTAATCATTTATTGTTGTATACACCTGAAGAGAATACTAGCACATTATGAAATAAAAAGAATAAAAAAATATAAGATATGGTCAATCCAAAAATAATTGCTGTTTTAACTTAGGGTTAGGCATTTATATAATAAAATACAAATCATGGAAACATTCTGAAGGCTGGAAATATTGGCAACAAAACAAAGTTATAACATTCATAAAACACTCAACATGTCATTTTGAAAATTAAAAATTGTAGACAAAAAATTATATATATATTCTTTTCTGGCTGTAAAAAAAAACAAGAGTAAATAATACTGAAATGGCTTTTATAAGAATTTTCGTATTCGTATAGTCTAAAATGTAGAAAATAAATATGTCCATAAAAATTAATATTATTAAGTCAGAAAGAGTGATAGAAAAATTTGATAACAAATTGTACAATAAATAAATTGGGATAACTGTGACATTTGGTAAAAGTTAACCTGTTACTTATTATCACAGTGTCCCATAAATGCTGCTTAATTGTTTTATTATGTCATATTTTGATAAGAGGGAACAAATGGTATTTGTTTCTTACAAAGTTTGGGAGGAGATAACTGAAAAAAAGACAAAATATGTGTATAACCACCAATGTAAATAATAATGCAGTGGAAAAAATTCACAAAGTTTGAAAAAAAAACAAGAAATCAACCATCATTGCTGGAAAAGTATTTAATGTAAGTTCATCATAGGATCTGATGGTGGTTTCAAACGTGAACATAGAAAGAATTTGGTATATAAGCAGTAAAAACTTCTTATTTTATTATTTATCAAATCTTTGGATCACCTGCAAGTTTATAATTCTTGATTAAAAATAACATCCTTTAGGAAACAAAATTTCAAGTGTGTAAGTGACACCCAATTTTATGCAGTACACATATATTTGAGTGGAAAAAATAAACCAGATTAAAATGCATGACAGCTGCGCTGTGCCCAAAAAGGTATGTTATTGTCTGCAGCACCCATAATTTAAAATAGCGGTCAATTTACATAAACAAAAAAC
>VCCN01001001.1:951066-972644 GCA_006491835.1 Architeuthis dux | reverse complement strand
CAAACTTTCGAATGTTTCCTAATATATAAAAGTAATGTTAAATATTTATTCAGGTCACAATGAAAAAATGTTTATGAATAAAACATTTTACAAAATATTCTTAAGTAACTGATTCTAAAAGATTAAACCAAGTACTGCAATTTATTTGATAATGCTTGAAAAATAAATATTTATAACACTAGAATTATTAAAAAGAAATTATTTTGTAAGCAAATATCAAATATTTAAAAAGATTTATTCTGAGGAATTCTCGGCTTTCGAAACAAGAGGGAATAAATACGAAAGAAATAATAGTCATTTCGCAGTTATCTCCTCCTACCATATCAGCAGTAGAACGCGGGATTACACCAGAGAGATTAAGAACTTATGTTAGATAGAACAATACTAATTCATAAATTACCAAATAAGATTGGAAGAATTCTTACTCAACAGTTGGGTAAATTATGTTCCAAAGAAAAAGTATGTTAATATATCTGATTTAAAATTCTGCCATGTTTTTCACATTTAGGGAACTATTTGGAATTTTGTACTTTCTTTGTAAAGTGGAGGCAACAAATTATTTGCTATTCAAATGGTTCTTCGGACAGTTGAACACCTTCTTGTTATTTGTGTTGTAAACACGACGTTTCGGCCGATCCATTCTTCGGCCTTCTTCAGGTGTAAAATCCGAGTGTGATGGGTTAAACAGAAGTTATGTTTAAGGGGGGTAGCCCTTATAGCGCATGGCCTGGGTGTTTCTCTCGGACTTTACACCTGAAGAAGGACAAAGAATGAATCAGCCGAAACGTTGTGTTTACAAATAACAAGAAGGAGTTCAATCGTCTGAAGAACCATTTGAATATTAATGACCCTTCTCAAAACTATAGAAAATTATTTGCTATAGGTTACCTTAAATGAAATATCTATTATTAAACTAAATGACAATTTTTCAAGTGGAATATGCAATATAAAACTTTCAAATGGATATTTGAATTAAACTTTATAAATGCTATTTTTAACCTATATTCAAATTTATGGCAAGGTATAAACCGGTTTACACAAATGTTTTGTAAATGCAAACTTGCTTATATATTCAGGATTTTGAGCAGGAGGGATGGTCTGACATTTTCTTTTTACTCCATTAGTCTAATTAGACAATGGATATGATAACTTTTTGTTTTTAAGGTTAATTTATCATTACTTGGGATTGTTTGTTCTTTATACAGATATTTAAAAAAAATTTTTTAATTGTGCTTCGCCCGAGCAGGTGTGTGTGTGTGTGTGTGGGGGGGGGGGGGGTCCGGATCCCCTGGACCAACCTCCGGATCTTCCCTGACATTTATGAAAATGTTTTTTAATAAATTGTATCAAGAAGTTATTACCCAAAATACTTGGTTAAAGTTAAGTTAAGGCTGCTGGGTTGAAATGTTCAGAATTAGGTAGATTCTATAGAACAGACTCTAGAGTTGACAAAGATGCCATATTAACCTTTTCAGCCTTATTTCAAAAACAGAAAAATTACAAAAATCTTTATCGTGTTTATAGAGTGATTCTCTTTCATTCAACTTTTAAATTTATTATGATTGCATATTTTTCTGCCTTCCTTTCCAAGTATGATATTTTCATTTATTTTTAAAATTCATTAAAAATCTTATTTTTTTGTGATAAATTGTCCCACTCCTTTTCAATCTATTAACTAAACTGTTTATCAGTTTCTTAAGTTGTGAAAAGTAACCATTGTTTGTGACCATCATTTATAAACCTTTCAGTATTTTGCTTCTTAACTATTTTTATCTTATTTATATATTCTGTTTCAAGGCATTATTTGCTACATAACCAAATAAAGAAAATATGCACACACACTCAGCTTTGAGCATAGTTTTAAACAAAAAATGCTTTGCTAAATCCATGTGTATACATGTAGCCTCATTCCCACACCCATATTGACACATATATTGAGGTGCCAAAACATTAGAGACAGCAGTACACTGGATGGTTTTGCACTCCCCTATTTGTAGAATCTGTAAAATGTATATATAACATAATAAATAAAGAGGTAGTGTAGCTGTGGCAGCCATGGGATGCAGACAGGACTTAACACTGTTTCAATGCAGAATGATTATTGGGTCCAGAAAGATGTGGTACTCTATCTCTGAGGTAGCAACTGTTCTAGGTTTTTCTCGGGCAAGAGTAGCAAGGGTTGCCAGGAATAAGTGAATTCCGGACAGACATCAATGGGGCCTTCAGTGATTGACAAGGATGGTAACCACCCAACAAAAGGGAACATTGAATCAAATCACATCCCAATTTAACGCTGGTGCCACTCCATCCATTACTCAATGCACTGTACAGCATACACAGCATTCCATCGAGCTTCGTCATCGTACAAGGGTACCATTATTGACACTGTGGCATTGGTTACTGTGCCTCACCTGGATTGGACAACATCGCCATTGTACTTTGGAAGACTAGTGCCATGTCGCTTGATCAGACGAGTCATGTTTCCAGCTCTTTCGGCCAGACTTCCAGGTACTCCTTTGGCCTCCGTGCTCGCCATTGAGCATGTATTCGACATGTTGCAGACCTCACTAAATTCCCTGCAGCCACACCCAACAAATACAACTCAGTTATGAACAGCCTTGGAATGTAACTGGATAGAAATACCCACACAATGGATCCAGCATCATCCAGACTCCATGCCATGTTGTGTAGCCACCATTATTCAGGCAAAGGGAGGAGCTATATCTTATTAGATAGCCATCTCTAATTCTTTGGCACTTCAGTTTAGTACTGTATATTTTAAAGTCTTAAAAAATACCTGCAAAAAAGTATTTCTTCCATCTGAGAAAAACTCTTTTTAGAGAAAACAGGAGACATATTTGTGGGTATGAGATAATCTGTAATTTTTAGATATATCAGCTTCTAAATTCAAATGACTGTACAGAATAAAAAAAAATCTGCTATTCAACTACGCACCAGTAGTTAATTAATTTATAATCTATTAATTAAATAAGTAGTTTTTCATTTAAGCTTGAATTTTAAAACTTAATTTAAAGGAAAGCAAATAAATCAATTGAATTCTGATGAAATCTTATGTTATGTTAAGTATTTAATTTGATATTGAGTTATCTCCCTTATACACAAGAGTTTGTTTTATTTACATCCGGTAAGGCGGCATTTGTTTACATTCTGAGTGAACTGATGCCATATTGAATCTGGAGATGAGACAAGACGGATGCACCGGCGTGGTAATTAAGAGTATAAATAAATGAGTTTGTAAGTAAATCTTCTGTTGCTTTGTAAATTGAACCTGTCATCTGTTCACTAACGTTATATATTTTTTATTGATATTACAATGAAGACACAGTAAATAATCTCATATAAGAAACAATATTATTATCATTTGTAAAGATTATCTGATTTTATTAACCCGGTAATGGGTTAAGCTTCTATATTTATAAGATGAAGTATCAATGCTTCTCATTCATTTCTTTTAGGGGAAAAAACTTAATTCAGTCATCCTGCTTTCCTTTGGACGAGATTATGTTTGTTTTTTTTCTCCATTTTTTTCCTTCTTCATTTGAGCTACAAAGTAATAAAAAGAAAGTCAGTTATATATCACTGTAGACTTTTGTTAAAAATTTACCTGACCTGCAATTCTTCAATGGACACCCAGCAATCTTGGGGGAAATCTTGCAACATGGGCACGAGGAACTGCAGACAACCGTTCCAGTGGCCGAGCAGGAACATTAAGCATATTAAGTTGAATATTCGCATAAACTTGCCAGCCAGTGCTAAGAACTGAAATGAGATGAGAAAGCTATTTAAACAAGTTTTCCAATGGTACTTGTTGTCAGTGACTAAAATGAAAGCACATTTGCCAGAAAAGCTACCACAGCAAATGTAGAAAAAGTGGAGCAATCACAGAAGTAATGGAACACATGCTTAAATGGAAATGATCCTCCAAAATATAATCATGCAATCCATACACTGAGTGTAGAATGAGAAAAGGAAATGGAAAAAAAAGAAAAAGAAACAATGGAAAAAGAAAAACCACTGGTACGTCGTCTATGCATCATAATAAGTGTCTCATCTGCAAGGAAGAAATTTTAGACATCTTGTTTTGCTTTTTGATTTAATTGTTGGGTTATTTATTATATTAGTCTGATGTATTTGAGTCAATCAATGATGATTAGCTGGTCATTAATTGCTTGATTAAAAGATGTATTTATCTGTTTAACATTTCTGGGGATTTTCTATTATAATTTATTCTTTATTTAGTCTTATGATAAATAATTGAGGAATAAAGGAAACAATACAAATATTGGGTGGGTTTTTGCTTGGGAAAAAAGAAAGATTTAAATAAAATAGATAATATTTTTATTTTGTTCAGAAAACTGAATTAGTTTTTTTTCACTTTAGATACTAAATTTAATCAATTTATTCAATATCTTAGAAAATATCCCATACTGGGTAGGAGAAAATTGTGATTCGTGCATTAGAAAATATCCTTGATAAAATACAAAATCTTAAATAAAATGAAGACAGGAAGCAAAAGAAATCTGTTGACGATGGAAAGTCAAAATGAAAAAAAATTGCTCAAGACTTGTGTATATACTCCTTCATTGTTACATTGATAAAAGATAACATTGAAGAGAGCTTTATATGGTTTAAGTGCAAACACAGAAAAAGATTTTGGAAAGAAAAAATGGCACAAGCCAAAAAGAAGTAGAAGCAAATTGAGATTGTAATAGAATAAGATTTAAATGTGTAGTAGAAAGAAAAGATGAGGAAAAATAGATACAATGAATTTTGAATGTGATTTTAAATCATTAGTTCGTTTTTGAAAAATCTTACATTAAAAATCTGTTCAATTTAACAATTTATATGACGTTATGCAAGTGGTCATTAACAAATTAATTTGAATTGATAGCATTGTTGATTGATGTAAGAAACTTTAATCATTTTTAATGAAGGTGAAAGGAAATCTAAGTAGAATGAATTGAAAAGTCTATTCTACAATTCCTCAAATTTCCACATTTCACATGAGTGATCTTACTTTTCTTTTTCTTTGATTGTTGCTGTTGCTGTTGTTCTTCTGGCAAATGTTTGTCAGCTGTCAATCAAAACAATCAAAACATCTAAACAACTGCTAAAACTAGCTACAAGCAATGGACTCTGTCTTCATTCACAACAAAACAGTGTTAGAATTGAGAAGTTTTAGAGAAAAATAACTGTTTTGGATTAATGTTTAGTAAGTTTTCCAAATTTTAATATTATTTCATAGAATATTATACTCATCAGTTTTGGGGAATGTATAGAAAGGCTTACACAAATGTGATTTGACAACTTGGATAAAGATAGTTCTACCCACTGATGTTCATTGGCAAAAGTGTCTGAATTTTAAAACATTTTTCAGCATCAGTATAAACATGATCAGTCACAGAAATAATTTATTTATAAATTTAACTGATGAATTGGTAAATTGTAAATTTCTGTTCCCAAAATTTGACTTGACTTTGAATAATATTAAATTTATGGTAAATTTTTATTTGATTTCAAATAAACTGCAGTGCAATCAGGTTTATGGGAAAAAATATGAAATGCTTTATAAATAATCTTAATCATCATCATCATCATCATTATCATCATCATCATTATTTTGCCTAATGAGTAAATCAACAAAAAAGCATTCAGGACTTTTCAAGAAATTGAAAAAATTAAATGAAATACTTATATACTTATATACTTACTAAATGAAATACTTACATCTTTACTTTAAGTCTTCATTGTTAGAATAAGATCAATGCTATTTCTTTAAGCAAAATAAATGTATATTTTTAAAATAACAAAAAAAAAATGACTTGATTTTAGATCAATTTTCCAATAAAATTAAATATTACTCCATTCCCCTATCTTCAAAGATAAAATCAAACAGGAGGCAGAGAGAAAACTACTTAAAAATAATTGACAATCTAAATAAAGAGAAATTCCAAAATGAATGTTATTTTTGCCAGTTAGAATTTGATTGTCTATGGAAACACTGGGGCTTCATTTCTGTTAAAGTATTACATTATTCCCACTAGACTTGGAGGTGAGGAGATATTTAGCTTTAATAAAACTATAGATAATATATGGGAAAAATTTCATGCCACATTCAATGATCATGGAACTTTAGCTTAGATAGCAGAGTGTTGAAATAAAAACTGTGGGTTTTAATTTTTTTGTACTACAATATTAGTGTTCAGCTAAGTTTGAATTTGGAACATATATATTTCTAAGTGATGAATGATACCTATCTCTATGACTTTGAAATATTGGTTACTAAGAAATTATGAGTTGAATTCTTATCTCTAAAGCTTATGCCCAAAAGGAGTGGAGCAGTTTAGTTGTTGTCAGCATAAAAATCAGTACCAATATTGAAGATTTGAGTTCACACCACAATAATAGGTAAATTTGAATCACTAAACTCACTGGTTCACTAACATTTCAAGCCAATGCTACTATCATTTGGCTGATTCTATTTTGATATGATATGGAAAGAACTTTTATCCCTTTCACATACTCAACTTGTATGTAATATATGCTATACTGCTGTTATCAGAAAATAAAATTAATACTTTTCTATAGTTTTGAGAAGGGTCATTAATATTCAAATGGTTCTTTGGACGATTGAACTTATTATCAGTCATTGGTTTTCTTGCTTAATTAATGACCTCAAGAAAGGCATGAATATTCACATGAAACCTCACCAAAATAAATTTTGAGAGAATGGTTGACCCTGTTTTTTGATTTACTACTTTGTTAATTGTGATTAGACTTATTTTGGCACTTTGAGTAAATATACTTTGACTTTACAATTTGTAATAGTAAAGAATGAAGTAAATGGATAATGTATGGATCTGTTAGAAACTGTAAAAAGGAAATCAGAGAAACGCAAGAGGATTAATATTTGTTTCGATTTCTTCATATTTAAGTGTAATGAAGAACCTGATTTGATGGTCAGAATGTAATGATGCCACAAAAGTGAATGAACATCAAGAAGGAAGATTGATGTGGGTTGAGAGCTTGTGGAGTCAATGATCAGGTTTTCAGTCAAATTCATTTTTACGAGGGTGGATCAATAAGTCTGTAGCCTGACACATAGTTATCAGCTGAATTTTGATATGAAATGTGCCCTGTATGTTCAATGTATATGATTAATATCCATCAAGAAATTAAGTGCATTAATATGTTAGGAGATAATATTGAAAAATAAATATTTGTGCAAAGTAAATGCTTCTTTCATCATTAAGGCTATGGACTTAGGTCAGGTCAGGGTTTGCCTGCTACTGGTACCGTGTAAACCAGTACTACCTGTTCTATGCCTGGACAGTGGGCGACTAAACAGGCTCCCCCATCCCACTTCAGTGTGGATGAGGAGGGTGGTTAGCAACCCAGTAGGAATAAAAATAAGAACTATCAAAGAATGGATGAACTCCAAGAGTCAACAGCCAGCTAACTAGAGATGGTGCCTCAATAGGCAATCGGAAACCACTCCACTATTCTTCTCAATGCACAATTTATAGATATTAGATAACAGTTCTGAAGGGGGTCAGCTCCTTCAGAACTGATTCCTAGTTTGCTAAGGGCAACCATGTACGGCAGGTGTTGCCTGACTGTCATCCATTGACTGTAACAAGAATAGGATCACATTCGGGACATGGAATGTCAGAACGCTGAATCAATATGAAAAGATGGGTCATAAAGGAGAAAGAATTGCTGAAAACAAAAGAAAGGAAGCTCTGGAGAGCCATGATTGGCCATGCCCTGAAAGGACATGCCACATAGAGAGAGAGGCTATGGACATTGATATACCTATGTATATAATTTTGCAATAAGATCTCTCAAATAATTCTTAATCCCTTAGAAGAATAGTTTAAATTTGGATCTTGTATAAAAAATAAAGCACAATTTTATTTTAGACCTTTCTTAAATTTTGACTAAACTTAATTCTTAATAAAGATGAATTTCTGTCAAAGTTGATATTTAATATTTCTCCATTCAATGAAGTAACTAACAGCCACACTTTACCTCTATATTTTGTTTTATAAATATTTTTGATTTTTCAGAATGTTTGTCAAGAACTATTCTGCATGGTAACCGGATGCTTTGGCCACAGATGTTTTGGCTATGGACATTTCAGCAGCAGATATTTTGACCATGGACATTTCGGCCTCATTTTGTTTTTAAAAGAGAAAATGACTAAGTACATGTAATTCAAAATGAAATAGAATCATAATATATAAGATGTATGTTTGTTGTTTAGTGTTTCATAAATCTTTTTATAGGTAATTTTTTTAAATTTTCATTTTGTATGAAAGGCAAATAAAATGGTTTAAAAATGACTAAAAATTAGAAAAAAGTTTTTCTTAAGTAATTTTATGTGAGTGTGAAAATTTCACACTCACGCACACTTGATGTTAAAATGTTACATACATTAAAAGAAATAAGAGAATTCATGGAAGAAAAACAGAAGTAAATACATGAATTATATATATAGTCATTTTCGTCTTTAAAATCGAAATATCTGCGGCTGAAATGTCCTAGCCGAAATGTCAGCGGACGAAAGGTCCTACAACCATTCTTCACATGTACATCCTGACCTCTTATTTCATTGTATTCTGGATTGATCCCTTGAAGTCTTTCCCAAATGTCAGTGTTACTCTAAACATTATGACTCTAAAGTCAACAAATCAATACATGAAAAATGAATAACATTCTGAAAACAGTTCTTTACGGACAAATGCAGAACTCAGGTTTTTGTTAATAAAAATCATTTCAATAAACTGGTTCTATAACATAGATTAGGAGAAAAGTCTTGAAATTTATTTGTAGTTATTTACTAAGATTTGCTGGCATACAGACCTTTGATTGCTTACAGTACCTGCTATTCCTAAGTAGTCCACATCTAAGTACTGCAGTTTACTTGTAAATTATGTTGGTGCATTCAATTAATATCTGGTAGTATCTTTAAAATAAGAGACATATTTTGTCAATTTGGATAAAAATGAGTGGATAGAACTATTTAAAAATTGGTTAAAGAATTATAAAAGTAAAAATCTAAATTTTCTTATATTAAAACAATGTTATTTGGCTCAGATTTCCACCTGAAATGATTACTAAAGATTGATGTAATCATTTGTTATTGAAATATTTGGTATATTTCATCAAAATAAATGTAAAAAATACCATTGTTAAATACCTTGTTTGTAATTGACTTTTCCAAAATAGTTGCTTTGTCTTTTGCTTGTGAATATCAGCAAGTTTCATTTAATTTTAGTAAAGGATCCAATCAACATAATGTTAAGTGCAAATATATCTTGAAGTACTTTTGTATGATTTAAAATATATTGATATATAATTGGAAAGGAAACTCAAAGAAATTTTAATGTGAGCAATTTTTGATTCTGATGCTATTTCTAAGCTAGGAATGGGGACAATAATGTTGAGACTAATCTTGTACAAGGGCATTTCTTGGAGAGATTATATACCATAAAATTGGCATATTGATATTTTTTCTAATACAAATTACTTATAATTTTCTCTAACTGAAAAAGAAGGTACTTTCTGTTGTCTTCAAATTGAAAGCAAGGCAGACATGATGGTAATACACTTAAAGATCTGTTAGAGTTTTCAAATTGCAAGGATGCATATAAAACAAGCAGAAACATATTGCAAGTTAGACTTTCATTAAATTTTGCTGCAGTGGGAAAAAGTGGAGAAGCTTTTTTTTCTTTAATGTACCAATTAGAACTGACCTAAAATATTGTTTAGAGAGCTCTTCTCTTCCTCTATAGTACAGAAAATGCTTCCCCTTATGGCAATGTTTTTTAAAACTTTTGACTGAATTACTATTTACTACTCACTCTTGGCTTTTCTGGTTGACAACTTCTCTTTATTAGCTTTGTTTATGGTAGAAATCCTTGTGGAACAAGCAGTATATTTGCAGAAAGATTAATTGAAAACCTGAGAAGGTCTTTGAACTTTTCTTACTTTATCTGAGTAAGATACTTTTTAATCATCAATAATTTATTTTAAACATGTAGTCTTTATTGGAAAACCCAGTAAACCAGTTATATTGTTGTTACTTTTCTAATTACATGGCTATTTATTAAGCTTAACACAAGGCCACAGTAGGGGAGTACACAGTGAGAGTTGAATTCTATTTGCTAGCAAATTGGTCTGCCAGATGAGCTTGCTACCTATAGGTATTTACTTTGCTTAGCTTATTACAGCAACACCTAGTGAGGATTAAACTCACTATATCAGTCATGGCCTACATGACTAACTTGTTAATCACAGTTCCATGGTGGGTGATTCTTCTAATTATATAGCAATGACAAGAAACTACCACAAGAAGCAAAGGAAACAGTGCAAAGTCTCTTTGGTATTATACTTAGGTGCATGGGACCTAAAAAAACAATATTATAAATTATTAATTTAAAATAAACATATACAATTTATTGATCCTGAGAAATGTATTTGGTTATATGAGCATTGCTTATTTATTGGGAAAGTGAACACGGTTTCCATATTTATAGAGGAGGAATGGTACTTACTGACCTTTTCAAAGGATAAATTATAATGTTTATAGTTATCTGTATAAATATTAGGTCACTTGTGGACTCGTATATGAATGACCAAAACACAACTGTTGACTCATTCAGCATCAAAGGGCATTAATTAACATTTTTGCAACTTTACCTGTTAAGTGCCAAACAATGTTAATTACGTAATATCCCCCTTTTTGAAATTTGTGCCTTGTCTTCATTTTGGCTTCCATACACTGCTGTGACTAATACCTGCTTTCTAGCAATGCTATTTAGTATCTAGAAAATCCCCATTGTTCTATTCTTGGCATACACACGTGGCATTGAAAGTGTTAACACAGTAAAGAATTTTCTGATTACAAGTATTTTTTTCTTTACTTATGCTTTAACTTATGTTTTGAAGAACTCTTTATATTCTAAAGACTTCTTAACTTTGCAGTTACATAACATTTTAGTTGAGTATTTTTAATGCAAATCATATTCCTTAATGTTTGGATTGCTAATTATTATCAACTGGAAGAAATATTCTAATTACCAGAAAAATAATTTCATCAATTCTGCAAAACAGTGATATGTTTTTTTAAAATGATGGCCATGACAATGCTACAGAGGCGTAGAAAGAGGGTGAGGGGTGAGATGAGGCAAGTTTCCCCCATGTACTGTCTTTGCCCCCAGGTACTGTCTTTACCCCCAGGCTTTGTCTTTGCCCCAAGTACAAATTAATAATATGGATAACACAGAAAATATAAACTTTAGAAATCAATGCAAATTAATCCTGCTTAAGAGGTGTTCAATTTAAGCTTATGTCCAATTTTAGTTAATATATTTCATTGTTGGATTAGGAATATTTTTAAAATGGCAAGGACTTTTAATAGGAACAAAATTATCAAATAATGAACTATTAATGAAGTACTGGTAAATACTGAGTATCAATCAAGTCTAATATTTAAAAAAAGAATTACTAGGGTTGGTCAAAAAGTAATGCCTGTTCTTCTTTAATTACAACAGATTTAATAGTAGAAGCATACAAAGCATACTAAAATGAACACAAATCTCAGGATTCTAAATCCATTCCTCAACATAGTCTCCTTCCTTCTCAATCATGTATACCCTCCTCTTTGCTGCTTTTTTAGCCATGTGCAAGTTGCCTCTTTTACCTCATCACCATTGGAGAATTGCTGTCCTCTGAGTGCCTCCTTCATGGGCCTAAACAGATGAAAGTCTGAGGGTGCTAGGTGAGGATGATAGGGTGGATGTGGCAAGGTTGTCCAGCCATGTGCTGTGATTGCTTGTCTGGTCTTTAAGCCTTGCATTGTCATATTGCAAAAGCACATCACTCATCTTCAAATGTGGCCTAGCTTGAAGAAGCCTTGCTCTGAGTTTTGACAATGTGCTCACGTAGGCGTCAGAATTGATAGCATAAACTCTAACAGTATGACTCCCTTCTGGTCCTGAAACACAGTGGCCATCACTTTCTCCTTTCACTTTCAGTTTCTCCTTTCTGTCTAGGATTGCCATTACTCTACTAGACCATATCCTTACTGTACTTACATCAAGTTCAGCCTTTCCATAAACATTCACTAACCTCCTGGGAATGTTTGCAGCATGCTTTCCTACAGAAATTCTCTGACAGCTCTTTGCTTTCTACACGTGTCCAGAGAGGTAGCCAGTTTGAAAGAGGATTATGGGTAGGAAAAGAGAAGGTAACTCCACAAATCTTTCCCCAGGGCTTCTAGACACTTTATGGTTTATAGCTAAAAAAACCCTAGGAATTCTGACTAATAGTTTTAACATTAAATTAGAACAGGCATTACTTTTTGACCGACCCTCGTACATCATTATTTAGCCAATTATAAACTTTCATTTTCTATAAAATTTTAAATGTGGCTTTCTGCCTCTTTTTATACCAATTTTATTTCAGTTTCAATTGATCATCTCAATTTTGTTTCTTCCAACTTCACTTCTCATAATCTCTATTTTTCTATGGTTTTCTCTGAAAAAATAAAACTTCTAACAGAGTTAGGCTAATCAGTTATTACCATAGAGAAGAAGCAGTCAGTTAATGAAACGATTATGCCTTGATTTTGGTATCAGTTGTTTGCAGCTGTATCTAATGTGCTTAAATTATGTGCCAAATTGAGCTGCATACAAAAGAACACTTGCTCTGAGATAAAATAATTGTTACTTTACCTCTTAAAGTTGGCTACTATTATATGTTAAAGTAAATCTGGGAAAGTAAAAATGCATACATTTACATGCAGTTGCTTTTATGGTCATGTTCTGTCATAATCATGTAGTGCATCATTTGACTAATTTTGTATTGATTCTTATAAAATACTGCTTGTATCCATTATCAAGTTGAATGAGTATAATGGACATGGATGTTAGAAACCATCAACCAAAACTGTCAACATAGGTTTCTTCAGTTTTCAAATGAGTCTGGCTGGCTATCTATATGTGTCGCACCAATGCTAAAGGGCTGAAGATTTCACTATTTACTCTTTATTATATCTAGAAAAAACTTTTTTTTTGTTTTTGAAAAATTCCCATCAAAAATAGATTTTTAGTTGGGGGGTTCAGTTTACAATGTAAGTTTATGCTAAATTGGTCCCTTAGGCTGTGTCTGGCAGCGTTTACACTTGTTTTTTGAAAATTTGAACTTTTTTAGTGATCACCCCCAACATGACATGCTGCCAAAAGACATTAGTCACTTGACTGTTTCTATTGAGTGACTAACCGGACCTGTATTCCTTTTATATTTAAAGTTCTTGACTGCTCATAAATTATTTCAAATTAAATGCTTGCCCATATAAGTAAGCATTCACGTTAAATATGACATCATAAATGACTTAGCCCAATATCTTTTTATAAATTGGTTTTCCGTATAACTGTCAAATATCTTCTATTCCCACATCAGTTATAAATTAGTTTTCTATTGTACAGGATGAAATTGCCTTGCCTTGCTGGAAGCAAAAAAAACCATTCATTTATTAAAATATTTGTAGTAGTTTGGTAGCTGCATCTTTGCTAGCTGATAGCGCAAAACACTTGTTATCCTTTTTCTTGCAAAATACTTTCACAGTTGACATGGCATCTTTGACATGGCATCACCAGATGGATCAAACTAAGGAACACGTTTCAAGAGTCTTGAGAAAGGATTCAGCTGTGGGTATTTTAGGGTAAATCTTATCCTTAACTTATTTTGTATGATTTTAATTGTTTTCTATGGAATCCACTGTTTTAACATATTCTATGCTACTCTGCAATTGCTGTGTAATCTTGAAAATCATGGAAACAAACTGGATGAAAATTAACTAACAAAATACTTTATTAATAATAACATTTTGATTTTATAATTTTACGACTAAATACAGAAAATTTTTCCTTCTCCCAGAAAATGAAAAAGTAAAAAGCTTCACCAGCTTGGTGCCTGGAATTGAACTGCAGACCTTTTCACTTTCAGGTCTTTGTACAATGTCTTAACTTTGGCAGCATAATAAATATAAGTGAAGCATCTTCAGAATGTGAAGATTTATATATACATATAACATTATTATTATTGTGTTGCATGAGTAATTAAGTAATTTGCACAAACAAAAGAGGTAAATGACATCCAAAAATAAGATTTTCTGTCCACAAAAGGTTTGAAGCCCAACTAGCTAAGCCTAAGTCTAAAAGAATGCCTGTATAAGTGCATGGTTATTTGGACAGTAAACATTTTAAATAAATGAAAAATATTTAATATATTTATTGTTTTTAAAGGACACAGTATTTCTATATAATTGTAAAACATTTTCATTGATTGCATATTTCTTGTTTTTGTGATTTTTATGTGCATATTTTATCTGAGAGACAGCTTGAAACAAGTGCTGTTAATTGTGCTGTTTTAGCAGAAAGGAATGATTTTATGTATAATTAATATATAATTGGTAATCAAACAATTTCATTTTAATGTTTGTTTTACTCAACCACCAATTCTATCACAGTCCACTGGTAAAAGAAAAGGTGACAAATGAAGAATTAAAGCAACTACTATAGATTTTACAAGCCTGACCACTACTTTACAGTGTGAATGTCAACTCTAAGATGTAAATCTGAGCTGATTAAAGAAACAATGTATTTCACAGAGGTTTCTGACTCAAGCTTTATGCTTTCTTTAAGAATACTTGTGTTTCAATTTTGGGTTGCATTTTTAATTCAATCTTTTTGCCATCACACTGAATTTTTAAAATGTTAGAAAAATAATTAATATTTTATGATTTATTCCTTTGAGTATGGATTAAGATATATAAATTTGGCTAAAATAAGTTTTTTCAAATTCTTGTTAAAAGTTTTTCTTGAAAAATTTCTCTTTTTTAATTCCGATTTTATAAATTTTGATTAATATTTTGATTGGTTGATTAATTTCATAGGGTTTTTATAGGGTGCCTCGTTGTGGTGTGGTGGTTAGCCAGCTGGTCTTGCAGGTCATTACTGCTGAATATTGAATTCATTCCTTTCAGAATTTATTTCCGTATAGACGTCCCACCAAAGAAGAGAGAAAAATATTTTGTGATAATTGTTACTAGAGCAAAAAGTAGAAGTGTTCAGATCTATGTTGAATTGCATTATGAATTTGTATGAAAACATAATCTTTTTACTCTCTTAAATGGACTTGTAAAATCTGTGTTACCCTAGTGTGATAAATATCAACATTTGCATCAATTGACTGCATTTGAAGGGGCAGGCATTATTTAAATTCTTTACATTCCATTTCATAGCACCTTTCTGGAGAATTGTTCATGTTGCAGAACATTGAAGCTCATCAGCTCTCGAGTTTATACCCATGACAATAAAAATGACTAAAATTAATCTGAAGAAGGAGTAGCCCAGTTAAGCCACATAAATAATATAAACTTATTTCATAACAATAATTGAGAGAAAAAAAAAATGAGGACGGCAATATTTTTTGTGTATGTTTTTGATTTTCTTTTAGATTTCAGTTTTGTTTAGAATTTGCCAAATATTGTTAGCAATAAGTTGCAAATAAAAAATCTCCACAATAACATTTATGAAACATTTGCTAATTATTTTAAGGATGCTAAAAGCAATAACTTTGCTTTATTTTTATAATGCTTATTTATCTAACCGAGGAATAGTGTTTTCTGTGTTTGAAAAATGTATGTAAGTTTGTCCATTCAATAAAAATAGACAAATCAAAAGTTTATTTAGAATGACTCATTCTGTATATTTCTTGAAATAATATTATCTATATACATTTGCCAAATATTATAGTTTATTCCCAATATAGGCTTGTTCATCATATCTCTAACAGTAAAGGCGAATTCAGTTGGAATTTGTCAACAGATACTAAACATATCAAAAATGAGTTCAATTTAATTATAAAATATAAAGAAATCTTTAATGTAAAAATATAGCTACAATAAACCTTTTTCAAAATAGGTTCTTGAGGATGAAACAGTATGTAATCATTCTTGATAGTTATTATTGTCAAAGCTTGCCTACTGTCTATAAATCCAGTAGGTTTCCTATTTTTGTGAAAGCATACACAAGAAAATACCTTGATAAGATTACCATTTGTATTCAAATCTGGGAAACATTGTTCTGTTCTGAGAGGAAGAGATGGAGCAATTTCAATATTGTGGGTGGAAAGGCAATTTAATGATATCATAAAGTTAGTCGAGCAACATGATAATTTTGTAAATTAGTGTGCCAAGAGCTGCTGCTGGTATTAAATATTTGTTCAAATGTCTAATATTATGTTTTACTGAAGTAAAATAGATCTTTTGAAAAAATTGTAGCATTTAATTTAAATTATCATTTATTATGCTTAACAGATCAACCACAAATTTAGTCTGGTTAAAAAGTGCAGTAAAAGTTCTTGAGCAGTGAATACACAAATGATTTAGAGCATTCAATAAGCAAAGCATTGATAATTATTCACAAGCATACATGTACTTTGTACTTTAACTGACTCTGAGTATTATCTAGTTATGAAAAAAAAAACGCTTATGAATAAAGGGAGATAACCACCAATCATACCATTGAACTCATGATACATTTTATATTGCATCATTTATCGAGTTTCTAAAAGAAGACAATGAAAGCAAACCATCAGCTCTATGCTTTTGATTGTACTGGGAAATAATTTTGAACATTTCATTTATATATGATGCATAAATTAGCATATTCTACCAAATAATAATAACATATACGGATAAGCCTTAAACCAATGTATGCTGCATGAACCAATTTTACACCAATATACATTGCCCAAGACATTGGAGCCAATCCATAAAACTTGTCATCTTTTTGCATATGAATTGAAGGGGGAAAAAAGTAGTGTCTTTCATTATTTCATTAAACTCTGAATTCAACAAAAATAATTGTTTTCAATAACATTTTGCTTTTATATAGTTACATTTTATTTGTAAATTACATTATAATAATTACATTGATAAAGACGTAAACATAGTCTTGGGTCATGTATTGAATTTTGTAAGTTAAACAATATGGAAACAAAGAATAATGGAATAATGCAATTCTGAACAGGGGTGACACGCATATCCTATAGCGACATTAACAGCAAAATGCTAAACAGGACAAGCAATTGGCAACTAGCATTAACACAGCTTTAAGGAGACTTAAAAATGAAGAGAGGGAAAACCCACCAAATTATTTAATAAGCAATAAAGAAAGCTTTGAATGATTGTCCATGGAATGAGATTTTGATATGCCTAGATGTGGCTGCCACACACTCATAAAATGAAGACAACGGTACATACCTTTCTGCAAACGTCTCATGGATCATTTAGTTAGTATTCAATCATGGAATATTGAGTAGTATGAAAGTCGGTTAGTGGCTGGAGACTACTTGGAGAAATATTATTCTACTTTTCTTGGTTTCATATCAGTTCCAAATATGATAAGAACCCCAATAAAGTATTAAAGTGTAGTAGCCATCTTTACTGATAGCTCCAAATAATCTGTACAACTTAGGTAACATGAATGCTGCTAGGTTTTTTCTTAATGATGTGGTATTTTGCTCTTCATTTCATTGGAACAACATGGACTGAATATAAGGGAAAATAATTATTTTGAAAATCAAAAATAAATCTAGTGTCACTTTTTATTATTTAAAAAAGATGTTGTCATATGCTATGTAATTATTTTTAAGAAAAAACAAATAACTGTAATATCCTAAGCTGTATTGTAGCCAATCCCTCTGATGAATATAAATATTCTAATAAGATCAACAGGTATAAATACAGTATTAAAATAGAAATAATACTATTTAACAAAATCATTTCATTCTCACTGAATATTATTTTCCATTCATAAAAAAGATTTACAAGCATTCACTGGTAAAAATAACAAACATTTATCAATGCAACTTCTTACTTATAATTCTTGAGAGAGAAAGAGAAAAAAGCAAATTGTAAAACATATTTGTTTAGATTACCTTAGTAAACAATTTGAAAAAAGTATGCCCATTCAATCCATGTTCCCCTTGCTCAGTAATTTTCATAAAACATATTGAAAAGAAAATGATCAACAGCTAGAATACTAATATTTCTCCACATTACTGAGAAATATCATCAATCTTATTACATAAGAAACAAGCAGAAAAAGACACTACTGCAACCAATGTTAAGCATGCAAATTATGGTTGTCAAATACGTATTGGCAAAAACTAGAAAAAATTCTATTTTCATCCAAAATCTCAGAATTTACTAAGCATAAGTTATTCCTACTAATACAACAACGCAACTGTAATGCCAAATAATGATAAGCCAAAGTAGCAAGATAAAACAATTGTCAAATGTGCAGTAAATGATGTTTAAATGCATTGAATGATTGATGTGGGTGTTTGCATGTAAAACACAAGCAAATGTTGATCACTTCTCTCTCCAAAAGCCTAATTGGAAATTCTTCACAGGTAAGATTGTAACACAGAAGAAAAATAGCATCATGTCTTTGTATTGGCTTGTATATGCACACCCACACACTCAAACACACAGATGGATTGGTAAGTATATGGATAAAAGTTGATAAGGTTCAGGAAATACAGAAACTCACATTAAAAGGCTTAATGTTTCTATTGTGATATTAGAAAGAACAATAAGATCTTCTTTACTAATACATTGCTGAAGCATTAACCTTTCATTGATGTTTATTATATTTCCATGCTCTACAGTGACAAATGCATCGGCTATACAGACAGGTAAACATATATACACTTAGAGATTTGATATGTTGGTTTAGATATAAATCTGTAAATTTATATCTAAATGTATCCAATATGAATACATATAATATAATATCATTTATATATTATATAGACTGGTGTGTGTATATATGTACACATAATGCAAACCATTAAAAGCATGCACTAGAAATGAAAGGGTCATCCAGTCTATGAATCTACTTGATCACAAATACATTGGTCATTGAAATCAAAAGTAAAGCATACATGCATTGCTAAGAAAAGGTAATCTTCACAAAATGTTCAGGATGTTTCCTTTAAAGGCTTTAGACAAACCAATGCACTTGAAAAATTTATAAAACACTTTTCTAATACTTATAAAGAGAAAAGCATGCAAAATAATAAGGCACTATGTTTGCTATTTATCATCAAATAAGTTTTCTCTAAATGTTTAAAAGCATTCAACTAAAAAAAATACTAAAAGAAATCTTGCATCTCTAAAAAAAGACCCACTACAAATTTCTGCTCAGAGTGAATGCAAAATATAAAGGAATGTTTTAAGTACCAGTTAGTAAACAACATACAGAGGTAATAATGATTGACAGGAATTAGAAGAAACAGACAAAGTAGGCAGACAGACAGATAAGAAAACAGGCAAAAGGAAAAACTGTGAAATAAATTATTGGGTTAGGTTAGAAAAAAGACAGTGATTAATTAGAGTGACACAGAAGAGAGTGAAAGAAAGAGGAAAAAGTAATAAGGGAAAAGGAACATGCTATTCGATTATGATAAGTTTTTTCTTTCAAGAAATATTGCTGACTAAACTTTAATAAAACTGATTTTGTCAGTTTTCAAGTTTGATCGTCTCTACTTCTTTTACATGTGTGATATTTTTTCTATTTATTAAAATACTCAGTATTAAAAGTGGATAATCAAACTGGGTATTTTAAATGAGTTTTTGTAAGTTTATTTTGACTCTTTGAATACTCCTTGGAAAAATCTTCACCTTTATTAAATTTTGTCAAAAAGTATTGTTGAAGAAAGAACATGACCAATAAGTTGTAGATAGAATTGAAGGAAATTCAAATCAATGAATGAATAAAATAGAAACCAATAATAAAAAGATGAGTAAAATATATGGAGCATCTTTGAACAATGTCCAGACAGGAAAGAAAATGAATCTAGTCAATAGGAAGCAGTTTCATGCTGTATGGACACTATATTTACTTTTACCTTATCTAATTATGTCCATTGATGAAAACAAAGGCTCAGTTTTAATCTTAATGAAAATTAGTTATTCATAATTTATTGAAATGAGAATTTACTCATAAGATTGGGTTGTTTGTTATGCCACTGTCAAAATATTGGATCTATTTCAAAGCTTCCATTTCTTTTCTTTGACAATAGACATTTATGGAGATTCTTTGAATGAAATCATTATTTTGTATCAATTATTTACAATTACTAGTTTTTAATTATTGAAGAATTAAATCCTTCACATCAATAATGTGAAGTTTTTTAATCTTTAAAATTGATATTTCATGTTGTGTTTTAAGACATTAATCAATATTAGCCATAGAATGTCATCAGCATAAAATGTCATCAGCATAGAATGTAAGAGTTTTAGACTTGAGGAAAATGGTATAAAGAAAATGTAGCAGCAATAATCGAGAACTTTGCTGCTGCCAGGCCATTTCTTTCAATTTTTGTTTTTGCAAAATTTCCTTGGGCCTATAATGCCTGTTTATTATTAAAGTAATCACATGAAACAAAGCTTAATAAAAGAATTAATGCAAATATGAACATCTGAAAGAGTCCTTTTATTATAAAGACTAGTTTGCTTATGGGTATTTGTAGACTGGATAGCTATTTATCTTCTACTTATTGTTGTAGTCATTGGACATTTAAAGGCCTTATAAATGAAAATGGGTCTTTTCTCACAATATGATATGATGTGGATAATATCCCTGGTAGATCTTACAGTAGCACATTATTTAAATTATCCATGTATTTATCAAATCGTTTTTTGTTGGATTTTTCCAAGGACTTTTAATAAAAACAGAATTCATTTGAGGTAGATGAATTATGGTTTCTACATACATGTACGATCTTAATAATTTTGTATTGTTTATTGTACACAGAACCTTTTTCGATTTACTATTTCAACTGCTTTGTTCTCTGATCATCATCAAATGGCAAAATATTAAAACCCTTTAAATATTTAGAACCAATAGATACAGACTTCAATTGGGAACTAAAATATTTAAGTAAATTTTATGCAAATATTATATAAGAGAATAGTTCTATTTGCATGTATAAAACATATTAAAGTATATTAAGAATTGTATGAATAAAATATTTCAATAAATTCCAGTTAAATAATGTATTCTAGTCCTTATCAAATATGAATATTTTTGCTCTAATATCTTTACAGGGGTCAATTGAACAAAGAGCAAATAAAATTAATTTCATATTTACAAGTATACTCATACAGATGAGATGCTTACTTTTTATCAGTATAACTATTTGAGAAATAAAACTCTCTGTGGAATTTTCAAAAGCATTTAGTGGATTGAAAAAAACTTACAAAAATTTAGATGAAAAATTTAGCCTAATGAAAATAAATTCACATCGTTCACTCAGTGTTTCTCTTCTAATTACTTTTGCAGTTTTAATACCAGAGCGTAGCAAGAGGGGGCGAGAGGGGGCAATCGTCCCTGGGCTCAGGTGTGAGTGGTGCGCAAAATTTCCTTGGGCCTATAATGCCTGTTTATTAATAATTATGCCCTCCCCTAGGATAT
>VCCN01001001.1:927781-946661 GCA_006491835.1 Architeuthis dux | reverse complement strand
GATGATGATGATGATGATGATGATGATGATGATGACTGTAAATATTCCAATAATTAAAATAGGGGATATTTAACTTCTGAAACATTCTGTGCCTGGATTCTTTTCAGTATTATTGGATTCATCTTATATTCAATCATATATGAATAGCCAGTTTGGTTCACATAGATGGAATATAGCATCAAACTTATTCATAAGTGCAAGCCTTTCATTAGATTTAAGTGGGTTGAGAAATACATAGATACATTGGTGAATGTCTAGATCTTGGAATGTGACTCAAAATATTTAGAGCGAGATTGTCAATTATTTCAGTTGTGATAGTGGCTTATGATTGGAAAGCAGAAAGTGTAATGCAATAAATGTTTAAGTTAAGTTTAACAAATAGTTAATGATAAAATATAGACAATTTTCAGTGAAAAAGTGTTTTGATGTTTATCTCAACCCTAGATGTTTAGAAAATGAGAAGTAATCTAGAGCATGGATTGGCAAACCACAGTCCACAGGCCAGATTGGGCCTGCCACCTCATTTCATCTGGCCCACTGACTTCATTGAATATATGACATTGCATTCATTGGATACAACAGTCTTTTAGGAATGATGAAAAAATACAGAAGGCAGATTGTGATTTTTAAACTCATAGAACAAAATAGAATTGATGGATTGATGAATGTAATGACAAACTGACAAATAAATAGGATTAGTATTTAATAAGAATAGCAATGCCACTTATTTTAAAGGAGTTGGACCATTTAAACTGAAACCAGTGGTAACATTGCATTAAGTTCTTATCTAATAAATAAGCAAAGAAAGAGATCTGGTTTAATTTAAAAGATATTAGGAAAAAGACTTCAAAATGTTGAATATTCTTGAAAAAGAATGAACTATTTGTTCTTGTTATGGGGAAATAATCATAATATATATTACAATAAGTACATTGCATATATTTCTATTAGTGAAGGAGAATTAAGGCATGGAGAAATTTTAGAGTGTGCAATAACTGTGCACAGTGATAGAAAACCATCTATTGAAAATATTGTTTCAAAAGTTGCTAATGTTTTCTCCAAGCTCTTAAAGCCAAATAGCTTTTGAATGAAGTTCACACACATGAAGATGTGAAAATAAATAAACCAAAAATATTATCTGCTTTAACAAGAATTTTCTACTTTGCAATAATTTCAGCATAAAAAAGCATCAGCAAAAAAAATGTATTGAGATATAAATATTAATAAAAAAGAAAGAAATGAAATCAGTAATGATTGGTTTTGTCTGCCTTTGTGGTGCAAATGGCAACATCCGATGGGTTCCTAAATGTATAAAAAGAGTCAATGTCAACATTTGAGAATAAACCAGAAAAATCATGGAATTGGAACATCAAGAAACAAAATCAAGCTAATTATAGAAAGCTTCACAGATCACATTCATATATCCACACATCATACTACCTTTCTCTCCTACACACACACACACACTCATGCCCAGAAGATTGTATGGGTAACTAGATTTTAGAGTGTCAGACAGAGAAATTCCATTGGAACAATTCTGAATGAGGGCAAACAACAGCAAATAAAGAAATTTAAACCATAGAAATAAACGGAAGCTACTTTTAAAAAAAATGTTGTTTTCGAATGTCTTGAAAGAAAGAATTGATGTGCAAGAAATTCTTACAGAGAAAGAATAGAAAAGAATGAAAAAGATTGGAATTGCTAATATAAATAATAGCAAAGCACCCAAAAGATGGAATAATTTGTGGTAAGTACAACAAAAGCAATGGAGTGTGATAGAAAAAGAGAACAAAGAGTAGAACACCATAACCCTGGGGAGCTGGGGGCCATCAACAGACAGGCTGAGAGCTGGCAGTAGAAGAGATTTTGGGAAAGATGGAGAGCAGTGAGTCAATGAATAATTTTCAAAAAAAGATTGAAATCAAGAAGTTATTTCTACATGAGAAATAAGTCAGCTTAGTTATCAATTACCAAAATTTAATCATGTGGTGAATATAGGCGGAAGAAATATTTGTAAGAAGAAGCAGATCAGAATCTTTAGAGATTAACAAGTATTTGCTTTGTTCAATATATTCACCAGAAGATTACACTTTGGTTGTATTGCAGTTAAATTACTAAGCAGACCATTATTCTTCATGTTAAGAAATCTTCCATTAAAAATACCCAGTTCAAAAAAAATATATAAATATTTATTTCTATTATCTTAGAGATTTGGCTCAGTATATTTAGATAGAAAGACTATTCTTTTCAAATTGTAAGTTATTTTATGCTAGGAATAATACTGTTTATTCTTCTGTTGTAATTTGGGACTTTTTGTTCTTAATTGATGCACTACAAAACATTTACACACAGCATGGCAGCAAGGAATGCTCGGTGAATGTTATAAACATACTAATTCAACATGCTTCAGAGTTATAATATTGCATGAGAAAATGCCAAAATTCTTTATTCTAACATTAGTAAAATTAGTAGAATCTGAGGGAATGCTTCATACAACAATTTAAAAAAATCTAATCAAACTTTTAAAAAAAGAAATCTCTTGTTTGCTTGTCATTTGATGACATCAATTACAACATGGTTTCCATTCAAATGAATTATACTTTATCATATTTTATTTCTGAACAAAAAGTCCCCAAAATATTTTATACACGGTCAGAGTTGGTTATTTAAAAAATTCACCAAATCTTTTTGTGCTATGTAAATTGAAAACATTTTATTTTATATCTTATATTCAGTTATTTTACAAGATAAGACTAGAAATATTTTCTGTACTTTACTAAAATTCTTTGAGATAATCTAACATCATTAGATTTACATGAAACTGAGATTTATATTGGCTTCAGATTTATATTTCATTTATGTGTCAAATAAATTTCAGGCTGGAAAATATTTCTATCACACTTTAAAAAAAAAAATTGAAATTGATACATATAGCTACAAACATTAAGAGAAGATTAATTTTATATTAGACAACATTAATTTGTATATCATAGTTTTTCATTGCAAACTTTCTAAGGTTGTATTATGAAAATATTTACATGTCATCCAGTATCTGAATACACATCATGAAATGGCTCTTTCAGTAGTAAAATGGATTTTTAGGCAAGAGTTTTCTAGTATAAGATAATAATCTGTCTATTTTGCAAAGAATTATATTTTGCAAATTGAAAATAATACAAGCAAAGAAAATTTGCAATGAATAATTATGACTAATTAAGATTTAAATAAGGATGAAAAGAAACCTCACCAACTTATGCAGAGCTCAGGGATAAGTTTATACAATGAACATATTGCAATTCTTCTCAATATGACATACATTAAAAATATGGCAAAACAGGTTTCTAACACAGAAAACAGCCAGTTTAACCAAATATGTATTACCTGATATGTATTTCCTTTTGTAGCAAGGTAGGTGCATGCAAGGTGCATATAATATCTGAAGAGAGAAACTTTTTTTTCTATATCTATTCACCACTTGATAGTTAACATCATTATGAGTGTTTCGCTTATAAAATGATGTTCCAGTTCAGCTTCCAATTAAGAGATGAAATGAAAATGTTCATGAACTGATAAATTTAATTTCGTTTCATTTTATTGTTGTCCTATAAGAAAGACAACCTTTTCCATCTATTTACTCTTCAGAATATTTTCATAAAACAAATTTACAATTATGCTTTTATGATAATTTTCAATGTCAATTTACTCAAAAGTAAATATGATAATCATAAAAATGTGTTGTCATTGTTATGACATCTTCAAAAGATTTCTGATGCACAATTTTTAAAAAAACAGCAATGTAGAGATATAAGTTAAATATTAAAATAATTTATCACTCAGTGAAATATCAAGTGGTGAATTGTTATTGAATCATATTGCCGTGTCCTAGAATGACAAAATCTAAAAATGTCATTTTCTAAAAAGGTTAGACTAAAATCTTATTTGTATTAAAATCATTTTTGATAAATTTTGAACAAAACTAATTCTTATTATTGATAGAAAAGCACAATTTGTTAAAGTTGTAGTTTGAAAATCATCTACATAAATAAAAGCAGAAAGGAATGCTGAGTGAAGAAAAATACATGGTCTGCATTTAAGTAGGCAAGAGAGAGCTTATACAACAAAGAAATAGCTTCATATTGTTTATGAATATTGTTAAACTATCTTTTAAAGAAAAAGAAATGTTGCTGTAACACCAGAATATGGAGTATATCTATTCCCTTGTTGTTTGATATAAATATATCTTGCAATTTGACCAATACTTTAGATTAAAAAAACCCTTTGAATTTCAATTAATGTTTCAGTTTTTATTGTAATCTAGATATCTACTAAATCAAGCTTTGTTTGAGACAGAACCAAATTGTGTGTGGAGAGGAGGATTGTTTTATACCAATGTCCTAAGTAGGGAACACTGAAAATCAGCATTCAAACCTGGCATTTTATCTGGGCTTCAACACTGATCACTGGTACTGATAAGAACAATGTAGCTACTTCAGCCACCAACCAGACCTGTTTTCACCATAATCTTGTTGTATAAAGTTGATATTTAGAAATATAAGAATGTCACATGAGATATGAAATTTCTAGTTTGGTATGTTGAGTTTACAGTATCAGCTTTAAGCATGCTTCTAAAATTTAATTGGCTTTTTTTTTCCATAAATAATATTTTATTCATATACATTATAGGAGATCATTTCCGAGTCGTCTCTAACCAATTTTGTTTTTTGTAGCTTTTTGATTTATATACATACTTCCTAATCTATGAATCTATAGTACCGATTTCTGTCACTGACTGACTGACAGCTGACTCACTGTTGACTGACTTACCGAAAAACTCTCACCACCTCTCGTTTCCTCCCACTTCTTCCAAATATGTCTGAAAGTGCAAGGGAGAGAACTCATGCATCTATGGTCTGACCAGAGTTGCCAGATTTGGCCAGAAAGGGAGATAATCCAAGCTTTATTTCAGAGACTTACTCATCAGAATAGAAATCGAGTGAGTCTGGAAGCAGAGAGTAAATATATCATATTTACCCTCTGCCTCCTGTGTTGGGTAAATCTCTGAGATAAAGCTTGGAATATCTCTCCTTCTGGCCAAAACTGGCAACCCTGGGTCTGACTTTCAGGCTTGTTATTGGGTAAAATTGATTTTCTGGTTATAACTTGTTATGTTTGATATACTATTTATTTATAAAGGGAATGCATCACATTGAGAATATTAAACTGTTTTTGTCTACAGATTATTATCCACACCATGATCTGATTTTACATGGATGCCCTCTTCATTTTTGAAGATAGAAGTAACTCAGGTTCACTGCTGATTGGTGGGAGAACTTGGATCAAAAGATGATTTGGTTCATTATGAGTGGAGTAACTTGAGTCAGTAAACAGAGTGATTCAAATCAGCCATAGTCAGTGATAGTCAGTTGGGGTAAATATAGGAAAGCACTATCAATTTAATGACTGTGGTTTCCACAACTGTTGTGTATAAAAAGTACTAATTTTGAAAAAGCAAACATATCTACTTTGGCAATATGGTAAGCTTTTATGATTACTTTGTACGTTCTCATTTATTGTCTTAACTAATCAATTTTATACTATAACATTTGTTAGACATTCTGAAGCAATAACTGTATAGTCTTGGAAAATTAAAGTGGAAACAAGCTTTAAGATTTTCTAATTTGCATGATTAAAATTTACATACTTATATTCAATATGTTATTTCCCAAGAAATTAAATGAATTATAAATTTAGCTTTGGTAAACTTTTTTCAAGTATGAACAATATATTTTACATCTAAAGATAAAAATTATTTTAAATATTGTTAAAATCCTAAATAGTTTTATTAAAGTAAGATCGCAATATCATGAAGCACTTCTTTGATGTATCAGAAATCTCTTGCATATCTTAAACATTCCTGTTTACTTGTAATTTTTTTCAACACGACTACAAACTAAAAGAAAAAAAATCACAGAATCAAAAAGATAAATCATAGTCATAAGAAAGAAAGATCAGGCCAGACAGCATTGGGATACACAGGATAGTGGTGGACACAGAGGAATGGAGAGTTCTCATCCGGAGAGGGAAGGATGAGAAAGAAAAGTGTAACAGAACTGATAGAACTGATGAGAGAGAGAAGGAAGTAATCACCAGGGGGTAGAGATTCACTTTTAAAAGCCTACATCCATTTTTAGGATTATCAAACCAACTGATTTGTTCATTCTTAACATCATGACTTCTTAGTAAAGTTTGGTAGTTGAGTTTTCTTGTTCACCATCCGATTGAAGATTTTGCAATCAAATAGAATGCTGAATTAATAATCAAAGGTTTGTTTTAGAATCTTTAAAATGAAATTCATAGGATTTCAATTTAAGTATTAATATATATTTTTCAAATTCAGTTATAAATTACTATACACTAGGTAAATTCACTAGAGATTATTTTAAAAATTTTGTTCCAATGTTTCATTTGGATTGACAATATAATAATAAAGTAAATGAAGAACAGCTTTATTCTTTTTACATGCATATCTATGACCGCTTTGTGATAAATAAAGCAGATTAGAGATTTTACTTTAAAAGAAGTTTGTTTTGGTTGAAACTTGCTTTGTATTAATTATAAAATAAAATAATTAAAATTATCAATGATATGCATGATACTGAATCAAAAGAAGAAAGATAACAAAATATTATATATTTTCTTATAATTTTGATGAAATGCCATAAAGATTATTAAATATTCAATGAAAAAATTATAATTTTTTAAGCCAAATATAAATAAATCCTTTTACACAGATTCGTTATGGATAATCAATTTATTTATATTTTTTCAATTTCATTTTTTGTGACTATATGTATTGGAAAAATCTTTTAAAATAAACATGTTTATAAGTGTGAATATTTAATTCAACTTAAGCAACATGATTGTAAATAAAATTTTCTCAATTAAAATGAACAGTGTGATTTTACATAGGATCTAATTCTATGTAAAACGCAGATCGGTGTGAGAATAGGTGTCTTGCAGGGCAATCTTCTCTCTCCATGCAACACTGATCAGCGCTGCTAGCACAGTTGTCTCCCTTCCTTCCCTGAATCTCCATGGATTTGTACACTGGTGATTATGTGTAATAATAATGGAAGTAGACAGACAGAGACTAATATGCATTATTAGTTTTTATAATGGTGCCTGTCTGCCTGCCTGCCTGCCTGCCTGCCTGTTTTGTCTGCCTCAGAAAGGATGATGCTGGAAACAGATGTAGTGTGATGCTCCCCCTGCTGAAGAACTGGGCATGGTGGTTGAGGTAGTGGTAGTAGTGGTGGTGGTGGTGGTAGTAGTAGTAGTGGTAAGTAGGTAAGTAAGTAAATAGTATAGTAGTAAATAGATGTAGTAGTGGTAGTGGTAGTAGTATTATATCAGTAAAAATAGGAGTGGTGTCACTGGATGCCGGCCCAGTGTTGACAGCTGTTACAACTCACATAATACACACTGTAGGTAGGTGTCGTTTGACCCTCCATCTTCCACACGGCTGTCGTCCTCAGCATCTGCAATGCAAACAAAGATGCGGAGACTGGAATGTCAGAATTAGGTCCATTTGTGGGACTTAGAAGGCCTGTCACCAACCGTCACCGATCTGCGTGTTACAAATATAATTCAAATTGATGAGAAATGAGAATTCTCTAAAGGAGTATTTTGGAATTGGAAACACATGAAATAAAAGTCAAGTCTTATGAGGACCTGTGGGACGAGACAACCAGTCCCGCAGCTGTATAAGAATAGTCATTCGGTAATAATAATAATAATAATAATCATCAGGATAATGATAATCAATAAGCAATAACAACGTTAATCAAATCTTAACAATTAAAGAAAAAAGTGGAAAGCAAATTAATTGAATAAATTATAACCAAATGTTTGTGAGAAATTAAGGAAAAGAAGTTTTGCAAAAAGCTACAATTGCTATAAAAAAGATTATAGCACAAAGAGAATTTTTTTCTAAAACTTTAAACCAGGTAAAAGTTTAATTGATTTGAACAAAAATTGAATTAAACAAGGAAAGGAAAATCGGTATTTCAGTCTAATAAGAATATTACTATAAATGAGAAGAAATATCCATCCTAAAACATTCTATAAATGATAATCTACAAAACCATTTTCCAAAGAAAAATGACAGAAACAAAGAAAACATTTTAGAACTTGAGAAGGAAAATTACTATAATGTGTTGATAATTTAGTGTATAAAAATGCCAAGATGATGAAAAATCAACTCAAATTAGGAAAAGATGAAGAATAAGAAGAAATCTTTCAAAAAATTGAAAATATTAATTTGATGTTTCAGAAACTGAAAACAGAGGAAAATATCCTGACAATATATTACGCAAAATACATTACTTCAATCATTTCTTAGAACTTGGAAATATTTGCCAGTTCTATCAGAAAATATCTCAGCAATAGAATGAAAGAATTCTATGACTTGAGATAAAATTTGGATTTTCTATTCAAATAAAAATACATATGTAAAAATGAAAAGTAGTAAATATTGATCTTAGCAATAAAAGAAAATTTGATTTGAAATTGTTTATGAATTAAAACTCTATGGTAAGTTGTTTGAAATCTAGAGTATAAAAAAAAATACTTTTGATAGAAAGTTGCTTTTCTGAGGAATAACACCATGTAAAATAAACCCAGAATAAGTTAAATAGTAAGAATAATTTCAATAGAAAAACTTGAATGCATATTTAGGACACAAAAGAACAACATTATCAATTTGATTTTTAACAATATAAAAGGAAGATAAATACAGAAGCCTTTGACTGAGGTGTGCTTTTATAAGAGCAAGATTCATGTTTGCATTTATAAGGAAAGGATCTAAAGAATACAGGATTTCCAAGGTGTATTTCAATAATCCCAAAGATGTGACGTAGACCCTCCACTAGATTTACTCAAACCTCATAGTTGTTAGCTGATCAACTAATGAATGCAAATTATTTTTTTATTTTCTTGATAAAAATAATTCATTAACCAATCTAATTTCTGTGGCTTGCATTCATTGTCCAGTTGTAAATGTTGATGAAAACATCCAAATAAAGCATTCCACAATTTAATTAAGAAAATTAAAAAGAAATTGTTTCACACCATCAAAATGTTTCAGCAAAAGTCTTGTAATCAGTAATGTTGAATAGTCTACACAGCCATAAAATTGATGTGTGTGTGTGTGTGTGTACTATTGGTCAGGCAATATTTTGTGTTGTATCTCCCTGTCTAAATTCAGTTCCAAAGCTAATAGATATTAGTTATTTGGTAAGTCCTCTGACACAGACACCACTAATGCTCTTTCTTGTTAATAAATCTGAACATGGCCAATTCAGCTTTAAGATTTGTGAAAAGTAGCACAGATTTTACATTAACTCTTTCATAGCATTTGTTAAATTCATACTGTTGGAAGTGTTACAAAAATCTAAATGTTCAGACATTGCCAACATCAAAATCTCCCAAATATCTTGTAAACAATTTGAATGTTATCACTCAAGATGGCTTTTGGCTGAAGATTGGAACAGTTTGTAAAACAAGAGTCTATCTGTATGCTGAAAAGTCTTTTGGGCTCTGGTTGTTGCTATAAGTATAAGATGTTGCATGAAAAGATATTGATTTTGGTAGGAAAAGAGATATTCCAAGTAACAGATCACAAAGGTGTGTGACAGAGAATTATAGATGTACTTAACCTGTGAAGCGAGCAAAACATTAGAATAAGGTAAGTCTAAGACTAGAAGACACAACTATTGAGAGTGTGGAGCTATATGACTAAGTTTCAAGTATTTTTTATTATTTGCTTGAAGACATAAAGGAATGTAAAAGAAAAACTGAATTTGGGCAAGAAAAAAAAAGTTTTCAAAACCAAATATTTTTATACTTTGGGACTTGGTGTTATTTCAGCCATGTCAATGATATCAAAAACACGAATCTCTGTTGGAATCAAGTTTTAAAGCAAATATCAATTATTCCAAAAGAATTTACTCTAAATTTGTGTAAATTAATAAACAGAACATTCGTAATTGACTATTATTAACATTATTCTTATTAACTGCCAAAGAAATGTACCAAGGATTTGTTTCAAGTCTAACTCATTTTTAGAACAATGTTTTGGTATATAAACTATAGATGGGAAATGGCCAGCACACCCAAACTAATAATTATATGTCTATTTTAATGAATGAATAATTAATTTAATGTTATTGAATTATGAATAGACAAATTGTATCAGAATGCATTTTATTTATATTTTATAACTCTAACATGAATTACTTGTCTGAGACTTTCAGATACATTTTTGTTAATATTTAATGATTTTTTGGACTAACTCATTTTTTTTCTCTCACAATATTTAATTCTTCAGGTGAAATTTTATCCATTGTTAAGTTTTCTAATGGCCCTTTAGCTGCATTTTAGAATTGGCTGCAGAGATCTTTTTATTATGTCCCTTCACTATTCGTTTTTTGCTTTTTAGTGTTAAATTCTGTAGGATTCTTTTTTAATTAGTAGCTCTCATATGGCATTAATTTCTATGTTAGGCATACTGATAAGATTTTTGAAATTGCTACATGAGCCAATTCTTTTAGTCTTCATTTTTTCAAATGTTATTAATAGTGAAATAATTTCAGAGGGGTCAGTGATCTCACTTTTCCTACTTTGATTGATTTTGTTGACTCTCCCCAAATCATCACTTCTGGTATTTTTCAAGCCATATAATGAGAGGGCAGCTAGTTTCACCTTTTTAGTTTCTGCTGCAATTGCATGGGATGTTGTACTTGCAATTTTGGGTCATATTTTTCAGAAAGTTAGCTGGTCCTCCATCTAGTTCAAAATTGACTATTAATGGTATACTTGAAAATATAATGAGTACACATGAAAAATTCACAATAGTTATACTTTTTATTAAGCAGATTACCATTTGAAAATGCTATTTATATACAGCTCAACTTGACCAAAATGTAACTGATAGATAATGTAAAAATCTAAAGTGTAAAAATAGAAAAATTGATTAAAGTGCATTTATAATTATAAATTCTCTAAATAATTACTATTAACTAAATACAAAGTCACTAGACAATTAGATGACAATCATTCTGTGAACTAAAAGGTGCTTTGCTCGCTTCTATTAGCTTTGAGTTTGTAGTATAATTCTTTTAGGATGTAACAACTGAGATTGTTGATTCAGACCAGAAGCATCTACAACCTTTTTAATGAGTTACATGGTTAATACTTGAACTGAAGATATTGAAATTAAAGTAAAAATATTGAGTTGGCCAAAAAGTTAGTTCTGCTTTTGTTGTTAGATGGCATTAGGGGCATTTAATTTTAACTAACTTTAAGTAAAAAGATTGCTTTTGATTGTACTGTGACAGCTGTCATATCAGCATGCATTTAAAAAAATGTTGTTAAAAGTGGCATATTTTTGTTTGTTAATTCTAACATTGAAAATGAAAGGAAATAAGCAACATTTTTGGCCTGTTAAGCTTTTTTATTAAGGAAAAGATTTGTGCAGTTTATAGAGAAGGTACTGAGAATGATCAAATGTGTCAAAAGTGGTTTGCGAAGTTTCATGCTGAAGATTTCTTGCTCAACAATGTCCCACAGTCAAGTAAACAAGTTGAGGTTTGATAGCAATCAAATCAAGGCATTACTTGAAAAAAATCAATATTATACAATGCAGGAGATAGCGAACATGCTCAAAATATCCAAATCAAGCATTGAAAATCATTTGCACCAGTTTGGCTTTGTTAGTCACTTTGATGTGTGGCTTCCACATAAGTTAAGCAAAAAAACCCAACTGGACTGTATTTCCGTGTGTGATTCACCACTTGTTATATCAAAAATGTTCTGTTTTTGAATAAATTGTGACAGATGATGAAAAGTGGATACTTCACAAAGACGAGTAACACAAAAGCTCATGGGGCAAGTGAAATGAACCACTAAATGTACCAAAGGTCAGTCTTTACTAAAGAAGGTGATGATATGTATATAGGGGGATTGGAAAAGAGTCCTCTACTATGAGCTCCTTCCAGAGAACCAAATGATTGATTTGAGCAAGTTCTGCTCCCAATTAGATCAATTGTGGGCAAAAGCAACGAAAAGCGTTTGGAATTAGTTAAGAGAAAGGTGTAATATTTCATCAGGATAACACTAGATCACATATTTCTTTGGTGACCAGGCAAAAATTGTTACACCTTGGCTTAGAAGTTTTGACTTGCCACACCTTTCGATTACCATTTATTCTGGTCTTTGCAGAATTCTCTAAATGAAAAAAGTTTTAATTCCCTGGTACCTAGAGCAGGGTAGAAAGAAGAAAAAATTGCTCTGGAAGGTTGGAAGTATGAAGTTGCCTGAAAGATGGCTGAGGATAGTGGAACAAAATAGTAAATGTGTTCAATAATGTTAATGTTGAAAATAAAAAGAATTGTCTTTTATTTTTACTTAATATACTGAACAAATGTTTTTGGCCATTTAGTACTTTTTGTCTCATAGAGGTGCAATTGTTTCCAATGAGACAAATATTTATGAGCTGATTATAGTTTTACAAACTTCCTGTCTTCAAAAGTAAAGAAAATCTCCTTTTACAGGGATTATAAATGTCTTTCAGCTGGTAACTGGATCCATAAATTTATATGATAAATTCCAATCCTATTATACTTGAAATATAAATGTAAGATTATAAATGACAAAAACCCTTAGTTGTTCTTTAAAACCCACATTTTTGGGACTTGTGAATGATTTACAAGTTTGCTTGTTTTATTTTTATCCTTAATTGTGTCCTTATATGATGGAATCAATTATGCTTATTCATAATTATGAAAAAATGATAAGAAAATAACAATCAACTTAATCTAGGTTAGTTTATTAAGGCTAGTATATTATACTAAGTTTGCAGATTTAGAAAAAAAGAATAAAGAATAAAACAGCAAATAAATGTAAGATGTTCCTAATAGTTCTAGAATAAAATTAAATGATAATTTGAGAAATAGATCATCTTAAATTTGGGTTGTGATTAATATCTACTTTTTATCTTCTAATAAGTAGACCATAAATTCAGTTCATCTCCAAATATTTTTATTATATTATTTCTAGTATGAAAAAAGTGCATCATTTTTTCAAGTCTTTGTATATATAATTTTAGATAATACAGTTTTGGGCCATTATGTTCACATAATCAAAAATTGATTTTTGTCATGGTGTTAAACCTGAAAAGAGCATACTTTCTAGCAATTATTCTGTAGTGAATCATTATTTTATTTGACCATATAGTTTTCCATAATTCAAGAGAAATCAAAAGATATTGACACTCTAGAAAACATGTATAGCTCTAGAGTGATAGGTGTAAAGATCAATAAATGATAAAATCCTAAGTTGTACATTGAAAGTTATGGTCTTCAATTAAAGTTATTATGCCTTTAAATCTCACACTTGTCATTGAAAACATCTTTTGTAAGTAAATATATTAAAGAGTTAATAACATTGCAGAAAATGACATTGAATATAAAATAAAAAATAATGTCGGTGGTTGCATATCATAATGAATATCAATGATAACAATACATTCATTTGATACGGGATGATTACTATTGAAGATAGAACTATTTACAAATGACATGTAAAATCTATGAAAGCCAAAATATTATATATAAATCTAATATGGAATTTTATAAATATTACATAGTCAATTAATATTAAATATGATTTATAGTTTTAATCATGCTAAATTTCAACATTAAAATTGTTTAGTAATTATTTGTTAATTAGCAGAAAAAGAAAATAATGAACATATTTTAATAACATTATAAACATTGAACAAGGCAAGGTTAGGACATATTAAACAGTTTATGAAATAGGAGACTGGATGAATTGACAAACAGTGTTCATTGTGTGTATGATATGATGAGATGAAAAATGGAAAGTGACCAGCATACTCAAAGGATGAACATTTTCTTGATATTGTTTAGTGTGTAGGGCAATCATTTGATGTAGGTTTAGAAAGTTATCATTCTTTTCAAAATGTGAACCTTTTCCTAAATTACATCCTGAACAGCTTGTTTTTCACTTGCAATAATTTTGTATCTCAAGCAGTATAATAGTAGGTTAGTATGGTCAACCTATGGAGTCCTACTGTGGTTTATTATTTAGTTTGAAAATTCATACTCAAATATTTGGTGTTCGAGAGCTTTTCTGAGATTTGATTGAAATATGTTTATGTTTGGAGAAGAGACTGTGCCATCTGGTAGCTTGTTCCAGGTAGGAGCTGATCTGTCCGAGAAGAAGTGCTTTCTAACCCCAGTGGCTGTTTGAATTTGTAGCTTCTTGCTGTGACCTCTGCTTGCACTGCTTAGGGATGGCTGTAGCATGATTTTATCTGGACAGATGATGCACTTACAGTCTTAGTCGATGGCGTATAGACCTGAGGTATATTTCCAGTAGTTCAGCACGGGTTCTTCTGTAGGATAGTGTTTCTAGTCAAGCTCTTTTAGCCTTTCGGAATATGGCAGGTAATCTAGAGTATGGCAGGTAATCTAGAGTATTGCAGTGAAAATGATATTCAAAGATTTAAATAAAAAAGGTACAATGCATTTTGAGAAAATTATCCCACATTGTATGAATTACAATCTTGAGTCTCCAGGGATACGCCCTAAGTATTTGCTCTTTTCCCCAGAAAAATTGCTTGATTGTATGTAAATTTGGAACAATGTAATTGTTTTATTTTCATTTTCAGAGTGTAATATAATAAAAGATACACATTTTAAAAGGAACAAACAAACATTGAAAACATATCCAATAAGTTGTGTCTAGAAATTGAACTGTATTGCCAACTATGGAGATTATTTATGAATTTACTGTGCATTTTGAATTTAATTTACATTCTTGTTGCTGCTAAAGTAAAATATTAACTCTATGATTCAATATCAGTGTTTAGGGGAGGGATGTGCAACATATTTAGAGTAAAATTAACTGAACAAATTTTAATAAGCAATTTATTAACTGAAACAAAAGTAAGCAGACTGTAGAAAAGATATAAGCAAGTTGGAATTTTATTGGGAATCAGATCATTGGTTGTGCTGGAGATTTTATGTTGTATTTATTAGTTTGAAAGAAAATTGATCTATATATATAATGATTTATAATCCTCTCTCTCTCTTGCAAACACAACCTTTTGCTTTGCCCTGAAAAACTTTCAAATCAAAACTGATCAGAGATTGAAAAATAATCTGCTGAAAAAATATTAAAAGTTCAACTTAAATATTTTAAAACTTAAAATGATTGCAATTAGTTCTTTTAAATTTTATCTTGTCTATTCGAAAATTGCTTATTCATATCCACCTTGATCAAAATTTGGTATGTATGCTTTTATTACTTTTACTGAATAAATTGCAGTTTTTACATGGCAAAAGGATATATTTTATTAAATTGGAAAAAGACAGCAATAAAATTACAGAAAGTAACTGAGCAAATGAAGTTGACAAAAACTAAAATTCTAAATAAAACAGTCTGCTTACATTTGTTAAAATTCATTATGGGAATGAAACAGTACAAAACTAAAACTGGCTTATATAATCCTACTTGTAAAATGTCAGTGGAATCAAGATTTTTAAAGTTGGTAAAAATAAGGCTGTAAGTTTTCAGTAAAAAATATAAAAATGCCTATTGTTATTTTAACTGTTGTAGTGTTAATGGTTAAAGTTTATATAGTTTCTATTACTTAAGAAACTAAGATGGTTATATAGTAACTTATAAAGTCTATCATTCTTCCAGCTTCATCATTGTGGGGTAGATGCAAAAACTAGTACCAATGGTTAAAGTCATTGCTATTGGAAAGGAATATATAATTAGATAAGGAAAATTTAAAAAAGAAAAACAAAAGAAAAACAGAAAACAACAAAATCCCATTCTAAAACATCTCAAGGTAGATAACAAATTTGAACCTTGTGAAAATGTTTATTTCAAATATTTTTTCTTCTTACCAGGAAAAGTTTTTCTTTTTTATTTGCACACATTATTTGCCCAACAATTGTGGTAGCCAATATAAAATGTGTTTTTTCTCTTTAAACATTTCATTTTGCTGGAAATGCTCAGTGCAACTCAATTATTCTTAAGAGGATCCCAATGTTAGCATGTAATATTTTTCTTCTGATTGTAATTTTACAAAAATTGCTAGAATCTTTGCAAAAAGTTTCAGCCATATTTCAGTTTACATAAAGCTGAAATTATTTAAAAATTACATTCAAGCATGCAAAAAACCCCAATAAAAGTTTATAGTAGAAGCTGGTTTTCATCATTTTCTCATTAAAAAACAAACAGTTTTGTTCAAATTCACCTTACACCTGGAATAAAATACTCATAGGAAGTTGTTTTCTAACAGTGGAGTAACTTATTTTCTTTTTGTATTGGCTAGATTTAACTTTGCCTGAAAAAGCAGAATTGTCTTTTTGTTTTTGTTATACAAGCAAGAGAGGAAGTGTAGTGATTGAGAAGTGTGCATGACATTGAAACAATCAATAGATATTCTGAATTGATAATCAACAGCAAAATAAAATACTGCCTGTATTTTATAACTGGTCCCACCCAAAACCTTTTTAAAAATTAAATAATAGTGGTGAATTGAACTGAATAAAAGTTTTTAGCTGTGTAGAATTAAACATTTTGGAGCTAAGATATCTTCTGATAAAAATAAAAAGTTAACAATTACATTCATTGAAGATTTGAAAAATGTGTGCTCACTTCTCTTCAAGTTGAGTCTCTATTACATTATGACAATAGAAATATAATCACAATCTCTTGAATTGATATTTTCTATGAAAATTGATAAGGAAATTGATTTATAGTATAGAGAAAGATTTAGGTTTGGGCCCTTACAAGTTATTTGTTAACAATAGAAATATATTGTATATGCAAGTTGTAAGCAATAGAATATAATTTATTGGGATGAAAAATAAAGACTTTAAGGGATAAAGCACAACAGTAAAACCTATAAAATATCTAGAATTGGCTTTTGTGTTTTGGGGATGATGATGTACGATTTTTACATGTCCAAAACAACCCCCAAAACAAAACAATAAACAAACATGAAAATTTTGAATGAAAATGCAGTATGAAAAATACTTAATATGGATATGATGACTTCTTAAAGATGGGAAATATACCTGTAATGCCCTATCATCACAATGTGGTCTATGAGTAAGGAGCTCAAAATATGAATGACAATGATTACATGAGCAACAATGGCAGTAAGAGAAATAATAAACATACAAATAATGTGATGATTAGGTGAACGTTTGTAATAGTTAGAGAATAATGAATGCAAAGAAAAACTTATCACGAACCTCTTCCCATTGCTGTACATAGCGCACCAATCGGGAGAGCCGAAGCAACCTGAGAAGGCTTAGCAGTTTAGCTAGTCTCAACATGCGCAATGCTCTGCCTGAGAAAAGAAAAAAGTATATGTTTTTCATAAATAATCATTAAAAAACCAGTAAAAGAGACTGCAAGCCTTGTGATGGCCTTCATCAATAGGAGGTCATCATGCACACTGTCTGCAACTCTGCAATGGAGAAAGACTCTATCCTTGAACACGTAGGCAAAATTCAACTTTATACAAAAGCTTATGCTTCTAAATGTTAATATAAATGCTTACATGCATATATATATACATGAAACCAAGTATAAAATTGCATATCTATTAAATATTTTTGTTATTTATTTTAACTCTTAAAATAAAAATTAAGAATATCTAACATTAATTAACACAGTCTTAATATAAAAATACTGAGAATAAAAGATAATTATTTACAAATAAATTTTAGAAAATTAAAAATCTAAAAGTCTAATTTGATTTTGTTACTTACAAAGTAATAGATGCAGCAGTTATCTACATGAAAAGTGGTTATATAAAAAAAAATTATCAATAAGGGAAATACTTTTTAAAAGATGATAGACATTACTTTTTAAACTTTTTTTTTATTGACAGATCCAGATACCTATAAGAAAACCCATATCCAAATTATATTTCAGGGAATTATAAAAATAATTCTCAATAAAATTGATGCAAGAAAAACTCCCAATAAAATTTGTATGAAGCTGTTTAGTAAAGTTTTACAAATTCATGTCATTGAATTAACAATTCCTTTTGAGGAAAATGTTGATTGGGCTCATGAATGTAAGTTGGAAAAATATGAAGATTTGCAAGAAGAATGTATAAGACATGGCTGGATAACCAATATATTTACTATTGAAGTGGGATACTGAGGTTTTATTGCCAACTTAACTTTGTCATAATAGACTAGGATTGTCTACAAGCCTGATGATATTGAGGGGTATAGCTAGTTTGCACTTAATTAATGGTAATGGTTTTTATCCCAGAAACCATGATTGACCAGCAATGTCATCATCTAATGAATGCTTTGTTTGTGACACTGCAGCTCTTTTCACAGTGAAATTATTATAATCTACATGGCACAAGAATTTTAAAATATTTTAACTTAGTTTGGTACAATTTAGCAAAAGAATAAATAACTAGCATTCCAAGGGAAATTATGAATCTCCACCATCCATATATGCTGTGTTGGGGGTGATCAATTAAAAAGTTGGAAAAAGGGGTGATCAATGAATAAGTTACTTCTCTTGCCTTTTGTTGATTTGTAATCACTAAAAAAGGTCTGAATTTTCACAAACTAGTGACCAATTTAGCATAAACTTACATTGCCTATTGAACCCCTCCTCTAAAAACCTATTTTGATGGGGAATTTTCAAAAAACAAAAGAACGGTTTTCCCTACTCATATGAATAACCTAAACTCATTTCAATCTATAGAATATTAGAGATTCAGTTCATTTATTTATGCATGACA
>VCCN01001001.1:897836-917668 GCA_006491835.1 Architeuthis dux | reverse complement strand
ACAATGGTGTTGGCAGAGGTATGCGCTCTCTGAGTGCTTTTCAAGTTTAAAAGATTTATTTGATTTTTAAGAAGCTATCATCTTGTTTGTACATTAATCACATGTTAGAAATTGCTTTTTTCCTCCCAAAATATGGTATGCTTTCATGTTGGAATGAATATAAAGTTCATATACAAAACTTCCTTGAATATACTTTGTAGGTCTGAAAGAATTTTCATGAAAGCTTTCTTTTCTATTCTCTTAGACATGTCTGGTATTTTAAGTAATTTTAACCATCTAAGAAGGATAAATGATTTAAAGGCCAATAGACAAAATATCAAAACGATTCATCAAATTATAAAACCAGATTTGAAAAAAAACAATGATTTCCATGAATCTATTCAATTTTAAAATGAACTGAATGAATCAAATTAATAGCAAATGGCACAAAATCAAATAAATTCATTTAATTCAAAGATTTATTTGATTTTTAAGAAGCTATCATCTTGTTTGTACATTAATCACATGTTAGAAATTGTTTTTTTTCCCCAAAATATGGTATGCTTTCATGTTGGAATGAGTACAAAGTTCATATACAAAACTTCCTTAATGTGTAATATATATACTTTGTAGGTCTAAAAGGATTTCCATGAAAGCTTTCTATTCTTTTAGACATGTCTGGTATTTTAACTAATTTTAACCATCTAAGGATTTATTTCCCTATTTCTCTTGCCTGTAAAAAGGTAAAGAATAACAAAATTATTATTTTGATAATGATATCACTGAACAGATAAATAAAACAAATGGCTTAACAACTTTTTATCTAAACTATTTGGATTTAATGTAAATGCACAAAATCTTACAGAAATAATGTTTTATGGGTTTAGTTTTCTATTATCTAATATATATTTGAGAAAGTTTGTGGGTATGTCTATCTTCTCCTCCCAAATGGTGCATTGTAGCCAGAGGTATTGAATTAAGGTACCCCTAAAATGTGCTAACTTAATAATAGTGTGGGGTCTGCATTCATGCTCAACCTGATAATAATCATCTGATTTCTATCTATCTATATCTATAGGGTGTCCTATAAGTAATTCCCAATTTGTCACCAATTCTACCTAATGGAAGCAACTATTGAATAGTTGTCTTTAATAGTTATTTAATAATAATTTAATAGTTGCTTCCCTTAGAACTGGCATTAATTTTTGGACAAATCACGAGTTACTTCTGTGACACCCTATATATCTAATATATATTTGAGAAAGTTTGTGGGTATGTCCATCTTCTCCCAAATGATGCATTGTAGCTATAGGTATTGAATTAAGATACTCCTAAATTGCACTAGCTTGAAGTATGCATTAGACACCAGACTGCTATAAACGTAGTAGAAAGCCATTTCATTTCCAACATGAAAAATAACCTTTCACTGGGAACTCAATAGTGTTTTATTAGGCTGAATATGCATTCATTAACAACAATTCTAGGACCTTTATAGCTACTTTTCAGTCTGAGCAACACTGGGCATTCTGCTAGTACTATTTACTATAAAAAACAAACATCAAACAATTTGAAGTCAATTTCTAGTTTCAAACATGTTTTGAAAAAAATTATTTTATTTTTTTATTGTTTTCATGGAACTTGTTTTTATTTGTCTTCTATGAAAAGAATGAGAATCCACACATATAATAATTAGCAATGTGCATTTGTCATTTATCACGCTCATGTCATCAGTGACGTGATGACTGGTAACATAGTACAAATAGAATTTTATGTTATGTTGATAAATTGTATATTTACTTAATTTTACCTTTAATTTAGTTTGATATTCAGGAAGTATTGAATGTAAACAAGAAAATGCAGAGCAGCATAATATTTTTGATATTTTATAAGTACAATGCAATTGCCAAATTACTTAATTATAACCATCATTTTTTGACGGCCAGGGTAAACTAGTACTATAAGAAAAGATAGAATAATTTAAATAGAACTGAATGGAATATTCAGAATTTAAATGCTATAGTGACTAGTAATTATGGAAGCTCTTTATTGTCTTCTGTTGTGAGGTAGTGTATACCTGACTAAGTAAATGTAAATGGATGAAGTACATTGCCTAAATGGCACGAGGGTCATCATACAAATTGCAAGTTTAAATTTTTATTTTATTTTGAACAGTTTGGCTACTTAATATTTGTTTTCCACAAAGTCACAAAATCAACAACTTAATATCAAACAATGTAAGAAGATTGAGGAATATGAAAACTATACATGCTATATTAATCTTTCGGTGTAAGTCAGCTAAAATATAAAATTTATTGCAGAGATATAAAGATGTATTAGCAATTTTAAGACAATAAAAACATATTCCAAATATTAGTGATTATTTTGAGTCATTGAGAGACCATAACAATATAATTTTTCTTAAGAAAAATATCTTTATTTATTTCAAAGTGGATAAGTGATGATATCAGCTTATATATTGAGTTCAAAAAGCTTTGGTGGATTGAATTTTGTTGCATTACTCTTATTAAAGAAAAATTCTTTAAAGGATGAAATGAGATTTAAATAAATAATTTCATACCAGAAACAAAAATAGTTTTCGTTTCACAAATAATTTAGTATTTCGGTTGTATATTAAAAATTCATTATTACATATATATATTTAATCTGCTTATATAATACACTATATTTTGTCTATAACATTTGTCAAGGGAGATAATTATTAAATGCTAATTATCAAGTAGTATCCGTTACTAATTTTTTGGGGGGGAAGGATGTGTAAAAAAATGGGTTCATGCAGAGCAATATAATGTTTTTGATATTTTTTTAAGCACAATGCAATTGCAAAATAATTTAAATACTGTGGTCATATTTTGATGTCATGGGTAAACTAGCAATAAAATAATATCCTATATTTTAAGAACTGATTCATAATTTTGATCTCAGGGGTACAGTTTATAATATTCATATAGTTTATCATTATCACTGTTACTGGAATATTAATGTGCGATAGAAATACAGGGTATTAATATTTTGATTCAATGTGTCTGTCTGTATGTGGGCTGAAACAAAGACAAATAATGCTATGCTATTAGTTATTTAAGCATTTTATAAAAGGTTAATTTCTGGAAATTGTATCACATCATGAATATTATGTTTAATGACCAAAACTTTTCCCCCACAAATACAGATGATAGTTTCTGGAAATTATATTAAGGAAAAAGTGCATTGTGAAAACATTCTGATGAGGGAGAAAATTTTAAAAAAGGACTGATTATGAAAAAAATATTCTCATTTAAATGAATCGAGAATATGTATATATGTTTGTATGTATATATATATATGCATATGTGTGTGTGTGTTTAAGGGAAAATATGCAATCATGAACAATGCATGTTATGAAATTGAGATGCTGGTAAGTACTGATTCTAAAAGAAAAAATTATCTGATATGTGATTGGATGTAGGCAATGTTGAGAACCAGTTGGTGATTTAAGCAACTGGTGTTGATGATTGTGTGTTGAGTAGTAGCCTGCATTCATTCACGTATGAGATGAAATGACCCCAAAATGCTAAACATACATGCAGACATGCGGGCCATTTGTTTCATGCACACAGCAAACCATGTGGAAATAGAAAAGTGGTAAAAAAATAACTATGATTTTCATGCTATGTATTCTGTCTCCATTATCAAATGTCTATATACTGGGGGTATTTTATTCCTAATGTGAGCATTCCAAATTGATACAATGCAATGATATACTGAAAGGTGATAACTTTGAAGAAATTGTTTGTCATTTGTGTTAAGAATAATTTTTACCATCTTTGTATATCTTAAAATATTTTCATGTAGAAAATCTTGCTTTGCCTACTTCAATATAAATCCTCAGAATTTCTATGAAGTAAATGAAACATTGAATATAAAACATATATACAATTAAGTGCCATTTTGAATTCAAATTTGGAAGGGATCATTATTAAAATCCTCTTTTATCAGCTATTTTCTATTATTATTTATACAGTTTCTCTCATGAACTACAAACTGAATTCTGAAACTATTTGATTTTTATCTTTCTCAATATCTTCAAATAAATATCATATTCATCCTAAACTTATGACTTTTAATTCACTTAACTATCATTCCTATACCACAAAATGGTAGAATGACCCACTGGGATTAAATAAAGATAAAATAAAAATACATATTTTATATTTTGCCATAACATTGATCTGGAAATGATTTTATATACAAGAATATTCAGTAGATAATAAATGTATTCATTATATTGTTATCAAATTGTATTGAATCCTTTATTGGATCTGCTTCAAGTCATAGCTAAAAACACACCTAATAATTGGCAGCAGTGAGGAATGATCACACTAAAGAACAAATTACCCTAAAAACTGCTAAGAAACAGCAGTATCTTGAAAACAGAATACACGCATATCAAAGGTGGAATCTAATTTGGCAAATTTTGTTCAAGCATTTTTTCTTTTATGTAATTTTCTCTTGTAAAAAAAAGTAGTAAAAAACAAAGGCATGTCATTCGATGTTTTCAAAGATGAAAATCAAACCAAAACTGCAAATCTGGCAATCTTTCAGAAAGAAAGGTAAAAAATTAAAGAAATTTTGTAGCTTTTACTTACTGCATATCCAGATTGGACTCGCAAATGAAGTTATGAAAAAAGTCAGGCAAAAGTTTAGAGAAGCAAGGCGACCATTCTCTGTATTTTTTCACATATTTCACTTCTTAATTCTATTCAGTAAGTCTTATTACTTGCACTGGAGCACTGGATTTGAAAAGGTTGCTTCATTTTTTCTTTTTAGATTATATAGGGTTCTTCATATGATTGATTGCTTTCCTAGTTAATTTTGATGTAAGGTTAGAGGGCAGAAATTTTGTTTGGAGAGGTTACTACAAAGAAAGAAATACAAAGTCCCATCTTAAATAAATGGTTATCGTTAAAATTATATCCGTTAGAATGGAAACAGTAGATAGTATTGAATTTGTTTCCCCTGATACACATCTGGAGGTTACCATTCTTTTCATCTCTTTTCTTCTTGTTGCTCATTTTGAAAGGCAAAATATATAATACTCTGCCACCATGAGTTGCGTCTCAAAGTTTTTATTTATAAGAACTAGGAATTTATAAAAATCTATATTTTTCAGTTTCATATTAGCAGCAATAATATATATTTAAGATTTAATGATCGTATTTACGTTTGTAGTGGTAAGATTTGTTATCCATTAATATTGATTGTGGTAATTTTTGCAATATTCTGAATACTGGTTTCTGAATACTGGTTTCTGAATGGTAGATATTTAGTAAGAAACAGATTTCATTAAGCTGAAAGGAATGAATATTTACTTCTGTTCAACTCACAAGAGAATTCTTTTTAAACAATCATCAATATATTGTTTAAAAGTTTATGTATTTTAGCACTATGACATGAGCTAAAATTTAACTTTATTTAATTTGAAATATAGCAATAGAAATTCATATTATGAATAATATTATACAATTTATTCATAGATCTAATGGAAATTATTTCATAAATATTGATTAACCATGGAGAAATGTAGATGATAAATAAATAAAATCACAAAATTCTTTAAAAGTCTTGTTTTTGCTGGGAAAACAGCATCAATAAAAAATAATTGACCCTTCATTTCAATATAGTTTCATGTGAAAATAAAGTTTGTGGGGAAGTATTTACTATTGCAGGCCTTTTCTCTGGGCAGACAAAGTTGCCTTCCAAATAAAATGGGACCAGGGGACAGGTCATAGAAGCAAAGACTGGCCCTGTATAATGTAGAATTTGATAAATGGCACAATTAGTCCAATGACTGGGCAGCAAATTGTATATACTGATTTGGGAAAACCCTGTCTATTAATCTAAAAAATGTAAATGCCATAGTATGCATATTCTTAACCAGTATAGTTTTCATATCATGCCAATATGTACAAACTGGTGTTTTCATATGGACATTTTATATAGTAAAAAGATGTAGTATTCAAATTAATAATACAGTTTGATATCCTAATTGAGTATTCTACTGTGGAAAAAGTGACTTTTAAAATTGGATCTTTGTAAAATATTTTGATGTATTAATAAAATGTTGGTTCTTATTCTGGATTAAAAGTAATGTTTGTTAAAACTGTTATACTATTAAACAATTTATATGTCAATTGTGATTACGATTATGTTAATATCATACATTCTACCTGTTTATAAGAACTGGACACTAGAATTATTATAATTAGAATAATGCTATGAATTTTGTATAATCTTACTATAATTCACATTCAAATGTCTTTTTTGTCCATCTGTCTGTCATTGCATAACACAAGCACGGCTAGAGTTATGGCCACCACATTTTCTGTGGTTACTAATGGGACGCTGGAGAATGTTTTTAGCATATTAGTTTTTGAGAATTCTAAAACTTTTAGAGGTTTTAGCAAAGGTTCAATTTACAATGTAAGTATATAGCTAAAATAGACCCTTACTTTGTGTCTGTCAGGTTAGCTAATCTTTATCTTTTTAACTGTATAAAGGAGACATCTAGCAGAAAATCCCACCTGTAGTGTGGGTTTACAGCTAGTGAAACATAACATAAAGTATTGTTTATTTGATGAGGATATTGCATATTGCATGTTTTAAAACTAAGTCTCAGTCTGTGAAATATAGATTTTAAACAATGAAAAGTAATTTTTCAAGTTAAATATGAGAAAAATGTTTTATATATTTCTATCATAAAAATAAGGATGATATCACCGAATTTTAAGTACTTAAGGAAACTATTCTATTAAAGGAAATTCTAGATCTAGAAAAGTTTAGTAAGAAACAGATTTCATTAAGTTAAAGTTTGTGTTAATAAATAATTCAAAATGAATTATTTATTTTGTATATCTCTGGCCTGCTTACTTTCTCCAGGTTTGTTTTTATATAATTTTTAAAAATTTAAAGAAAAAGCTTTAAGAAGCAGAAAAAAGGAGAAAAAACAGATATTTCATGTAAACTTTTGCAGAGATACATATTTAGCAGTAATAAGAAGCAAAAAAAAAATATCAAAACGATAGATGAAGTGCTTTGCAGGATAGCATTACAAACCAATTCTGGTGCTTACTTGACTGACTGCATAGGAATTGTTATGTGAATGTTCTGCTTTTTTCTTTTTTTTTTACTTTCATGAGTTTATGGGATGATAAATTTTGAATTGTGCAAATGATGAAAAACATATTGAATAAATAAAAATTATTGATAATAATATTTGAGATTTTTTTGGCAAGGTATTTACATGTGTGCTTACCAAGTCTTGAGTATGATCTTTATCAATTTAATGGAATGAAATGAATAGGTTTGTTAGACTAATCTGGCATCATAATGAGGAATAATGAGATGAACTTTTTAACATAACAGAAAAAAGAATCTGATGCTTTTATAAATACACATTTTCATGACACATTTTGTACATGGAAACAAGATAGTTTTATGTGTCATTTTTATATTTATATTGGGAAAAGGCAACACAACACTGTGAAGATAATGTGCAGTGCTTATGGCTATGATAAATTTGTGCAAACTTTTCCTAATGAATATAATGAATAAAATGCATTAAGTCCTTTTTGACAGTTTTCTTTCTTGAGGTTCACATGTAAATATAAATGTATATGATTATCTGCAAGAAAGCACAATTAGCTGATGTCTTCTAAACGCAATGTAGAATCTGTTTTATTTTTGAATAATAAAATCAGATGTGCTTATTTGTGATATTTTGGTTAGTATTTCAGTTCTTAAGCAACACCTATTCATCTGACATTGTAAGTTTTTATTTTAATAAAAAATATTAAAGATTAGGGGAAGTGATGCACATCTGAAGAAGGCTAGCGAGTCGACTGGTTGAAACATATTGATTGAAACAACAAAGGTGAGGGTGCTAATCTGAATAACCCATTAAATAATGATAACTCTTCATCTCAGACAACATATTGAATGTTGTATTTAAAATTGAAAAATATAGCTTTGTCAGTCTACATGCAAATTTCTTAGATTGTGTCCATCTCTAAGTTACAAGTTTCATTGCAAAATGAAAGAAAGGGTTTTTGTGTAACTTTTTTGAATACAATTAATTCAATCTTTTATTGCTAGCATTATTCATTATTTGCATCTGACAAAAGAAGTTTGTATCTTTGTCTGTTTCATTTAAAAAAATATTATTATAAGTTTGTAATCCAATTTTCAAAATTTTCAATGATTTTATTTTGGATTCATCAATAAAAAGCAGCCAGGCAATTTGCGCAACCTGCAGATTTTTAGTGAGTTTTAAAATATGTATTCTTTATCCATTAATTGCTTGTTAACTGGATTTGACTTTAAGAAAAGATAGTGAAAGTACAAAAATACAACTCCAAAATTACCTACAGAAACTAATCAGCAAGTTCATGCTTGCGTGCAAAATAAATATCATCTACTCTTAAAGTGTTAATATTTCTCAAGTTAGACTGAAAAAGAAACTAAATGTGAGACAATAAGTGCATTTATATATTTAAAATATTATTTTGCCTTTTAAAAAGTTTTCAACAAAAAAAAAGATTATGGTAAACCTCAGTGTGTTATCAGGCAAGAAATCAAGCCCAAACAAAGGTGAGTGGCCGCTCCTCAGTGATTGCAGTGTATGTGTAAATATAAGTGTAAAAATATATATAAAAAATCAGAACATAAAAGCAATGGAGAAAGCACTAAAATGAAGATGGTGAATAATAATAATAATAATAATAATAATAAAAAAAATAAAAAATAATAATAATAATAATAATAATAATAATAATAATAATGATAATAATAATAATAATAATAATAATAATAATAATAATAATAATAATAATAATAATAATAATAATAAGGAAAATGTGAGGAAGTAACATTGAAAACAATGATCTTTGGCTCTTCTTGTCAGTTTTGTCATATCATACAATCAATAAGTAATTCAATACCTCTCGTATCAGTATGTTATCATTCAATTTATGCGCTTTTGAAATATTTTTTTGATAATTGTAACACATTTAGAAGACACAACAAGAGTATGATATTGGCTATGTGATAAAGGATTGTCATTTAAAATTCAAACAAATGGCTTTTTAAGAAGTTATATGTGTTAAACTTGACATTTGGCAACTTTGTAAATATGTAAAAAGTATATTTATATGATTCTAAATTATTAAATTTTAGTTTTGTTTGACTGGAATTATTTATCTACATTTTGTATAAAGAAAAATTAAAATATTCATTGTTTACTTCAGAATTAAATGGAATTATTAAATAGAACTTTCATCAAATTTGTAATGTTTGTATAAGAATGTACATGTATCATTCCAATGCTATTTCTTTTACTCAGTAAATGTGTGCATGTGTATTTAGACATATTGCCAAATCTATTCATGTTAGCTATGAAAAAGATCAGATATTTCATTTTGTTGAGTTTCTTTTCAACAAATACAAGAAGAGGTAATCCAAACTTGATGATATCCAAAGTAAATTTAGTATTGCCTGACATTTAAAGCATCACATCGAAGCAAATGTGTACACACATATGCACACAGTTGTCATCCAAACTATTTATAACTGAATCTTTAGCATAGAACAAAATTTATACATCAAATATCTTGAAGAAAGGCATTATGAAGGATTGCATTGTGATTTCTATCTCTTCTTTCAAATTTAATTTCAGCTATTTGACTTTGTGATTCCATACCTATTAAGTATAAGTGAAATAGCACAGTTCAACCTCCCAAATGTCTGAGTGTTGCATAGTTTGAACATATCCAAATAGGCTTCTTAAGAATTTATATCTTTATAGTGACTAACATTCTGCACCTTTGAAGAGACAACCCAATGATGATATAAGGGCAACATGTGGCTTAAAAATGTAGCTTAACATCTTGTAAATACTTACAATCAAAATGTGAGAACATGACATTGATTTTTAAAATGGGAAGAAAAAATGTTAAAGGACCTTGAAAAACATTTCTATTCTGAAGTTCCTGTCCAGATTTTGAGATGTTGGGAACTTTTGCAGTTTCTCTTTCTCTTTGACAAAAACAATAATAAAAAATTATCCCTAAGTTCATAAATTTTCTTGGAATAGAAATAATACAACTATTGATGACATGGAGAATTTTTTTAAATTTTGAGTAAAATATTTTTTAATGTTTCATGAATATTTTTGTAATTAAATGATATAATGACAGGCTATAACTCTGTTCAAACAGAAAGGAAAAATGTTAAGAGGTTGATAGAATGTTATGCAAGTTTTTCCTTGTTCTTTTGTCATTGTTTTGTAAACTATGCATCCATCTACTGCACTGTTTTCTGCCTGGGCGATAAATGCATCTCACCAAATATAAAAACTTACACATAAACATTACTTGAATCTTAGGATTTTCAATGATGTTCACAATTTGTTATGGCTGGTTAAGATTGAACTGAAGTTTTTCTTGATGCCATTAGAATGAGCTGAGCAGGAAAATTTAGAATAGCATCAAGAATTCATGTAGCACTAAAGATGGCTTGAACTTGTAACTGATTTCACAAACTATGATTTCTTGTTTATCAAAGGAAAGTTGATGGAGTCTTGTCAGAACATCTTTGTGGTTTGGAGGGATTATCATCTGCATCTTTTTGCTCTTTGTTTTCACAGTTTTGCAGGCATTTCCTCACTTGTCTCATTATCTTGACTACAATTTATTCAGATGTATTACAGAAAAAATCACCAATACTAATTGTGATGATATTAGAATCTTTCTGAGCATTGTGAAAATGAGGAATATTTGATTTGTAGAATGCATTTTCTCTGATATTAAAAATGTTAACATCTTAAACACATTACAAAAATAAGACAATAATAATTCTGATTGTCTAGAATAGGTTATTATTATCAAACAAGAATATTTTCTCTGAGAACTGTGCTTACAAAATAGAGTTTACATGTATGATTCCAACTTTGTTGAAACTTTTATTAAAATAAGGCTGGATCTACTCATTACAGAGAACAGATTGGAAGAATAAATGATTCAGACAGTGTCATCTGCAATAATGTTAAGCAAGAAGTAAGAAAAATGCATTGCACATAGTGAGTCTCTAAGAAATGCAATTAGCAGTTCATTGATACAAAAACAATTCTTTTGTAAACACTGACAATGCAGGGCCAGAACGAGACCATTCCATAGAACTGAGACAAAGCTAAAATGACATTAACATTACAGCATAAAAAGAAAAACAAATTGGAGAAGTTTGAATTTTTGTGTACTATTATATATGTACACTTTTAGTTGTTTGTCAATCTAAAGCTTGAGAAAATTATATTGTTAGATTAATTTGAAATTACTGAAGGAAATTTATTGAAATAAGAATTTATTCCCTGTTTTTATTTTATTTTTTTAGAAATTACTGATTTTGTTGTTGATAAATTATTAGATATCAGAAAATATTGAGTTTATTATCGAATTGTTGTACAAGAAAGTTATTATCTGAATATGCAAAGCAAATTGATACAGATTTTGCTTTAACTTCCACACTTGAAGTAGCAGGTTAAATTCTTGATAAGTATTAAGCTTAGCACAGGCCCGAGGGAGGGGGGGTAGGAAGAATGTGTTGCACCGATCCTCCAAGTGGGGAGAGCCTGCCTGTCTGCACTGAAAATCAAAATTTGAATTTCTGTTTTTTACCTGGGCTTGAACACTGACCACTGGCACAACATTTACATAATGGTATTACAATTTTGGATTTTTACAAGCTTCATCTGTTATGGATACTGAAGTATTTATTTCAGAAAATGTTCATGTTACTTATGTAGTGAAGAAATTGAAATTAAGTTTTTAGAAATGAAGATATATTTCTTTCATTAATAATTATTTAAATAAGAAAATATCCATTTTGTATGTTTATATGTGCCTGAATATAAATAGCTAAAAAATTCTAATCATTAACTTAAGAAATTCTATTCTATTCTAAGGTAGATTAAAATTCCTCTCCAGTTGTTTTTCATTTTGTTTCCATGGTTGACTAAAGCAGTTATGATATCAATCTTCTCTTTTTGTAAACATAAGCACACACAAAAAATAAGACAATAAGTTACATTAATAGATGCATATTCCAATGTTTGTATATATATATATATATATATATTTATGTGTGTATGTATACATGCACACACGCGCACACACACACACATATATTTTGTTGAACAAACAAGAAAAGCCAAAGAACTTGAGAAACATAATAGTGACATGTTGGAAACTTTAGATAATAAAATGAACATTCAAACCAATGTCCATTACCAACATTGTCAAGAACATAAGTATACTCATAATAAACTTAAATGGTATAAAATAAGAGGAAGCATGAACATGCAAGGAACCTAATTTAGCATGACAATAATGATATAAAGACAGAGGATTGCTGCATGAAGAACACAGAGAATTCTTAAGAGATATTGAAATGCATCTAAGTAAGCAAATAATGAAGAAAAAAAACAAGAAAAATATATATACAATTATTTCAATAGCAACCGAATAAACAGATTCAACTCAGCATTTTAGTTATGGTAGAAAAGTGCATGTGCATAGATTTTGGCTCAAGAAGAAAAAAACGAGGAAGATATCAGATATAGATAATTGAGTATAAGAGTAGAAATGAAAGTGGGGAGATTCTCAGATAGAGTTTTTTTTCTCTTAAAGTATTAGATTTCTTTTCTCAATTTTTATTTAGAAGGTGGAGAGGAATTTATAATCAGAGAGAGTTCTATCAATAGAGAAATTGAAAACAAAGTTATCTGTAGATAACTATTTACAATAACAAAAACATTCTAAACATAAAATGATATAGTTTTACTCAAAAGGAGTATTTCCCAAAATTTAGTGTCCATATTACCACTAATACACAAGATAAATCAGATAGTGACAAATTTTATTAAACACTCAAATACATATATCACTTTGGCACCTTCTGTGGAAAAATGGTTAGCAAGATCATCTTACAGACGATGGCTTTGACTAAACTAAGATTAGTAAATACATATGCTATTTTGAAATGACTGCTAAGTTATTTCAAGCATGTGTCATTCTTTAGCAGTTCTTAAGACTATAATCATGACTTTTAAATGCTTACGTGTATAGGATTTTATAATTTCATTCATTAACAGTAAATGCAGAAACTTCTAAATCATGATTATTGCAACTGAAATGCTTTGCCATCTAAAAATAACATCCTTTTATAAACTTTTGGCAATATATTGCAAAAGAAACAAATTTCAATGCATGATTACAGACGAGTAGTTTTTTGTCAATACATTTGTTGTCAATAATATGTAACCAGTAAGAAAAATGCATACCTGCAAAATTTGTTAATATAATTTTAAAAACTTAAAAAACACTGAACATGAATATTTTAATATAAAATAGATGAAACAATATTAATGCAGTGGCAAAATTGAACAATCTGATTTTATGAAGTGTAATTTTGCCACTGCATTAATATATTTTTGTCTATTTTATGTTAAAATATTCTTGTTTAGTGTTTTTTAAGTTTTTAAAATTATATTAACACATTGTGCAGGTCTTTTTTACTGGTCCTGCTTTCTTTAAGATTTTCTGATTTTTTTAGATGTCATTTATAAATTCTAGGTAGACAATTAGATTATTTTAATTTCATGATAATGATCTCTTTGCTGATTATTGCATAAGCATAACATTAAGAGTAAATCAGCCTGCCAGAATCACCCGCTTCACATAACATGGACATGGATCACTGACGTAAGGCACTATCTAGAAAAAAAAAGATTCTCCTAGATGAAGGCTACACAATATTGCATTGAATCAGGTAAGATGTACTGGATTGTATCCAGCTGTTCTGTACTGACTCTGCATATATCGCAATTCATATCAACTTTGAATATTGTTCATTGAAGCAGACTTTAGAACTGTTGCTTGCCTTTGAAAGTGAAAAGCTCTTTGTCAGTTTTTGTTCCGCATCCAGGCTAAGTGGCAATGTTCAATGTTTCTAAAGAAACTGCAATGTCTCTCATGCACTTTTGAGAATTTGTAGCTTTGCTTGACCTGGAATTGGAATAGAGTTTGAGCTTTGACAGGGCATAATTCGAGTAGGTGGTCCCAAAACCCGTTGCCAGATTATTTTTATCAAAATCGGACACAGATGTACCAAAAATTGGTGACAGAAAAGAGAAAACATGTATATTCATATATATATATTGTGTGTGTGTGCTTGTATTTAAAATGTTTGAAAAATGATTAATTTTTTAAAAAAATTTGAAATGATGTTTTGAAAATCAAGCAAAAATATTTTTTATTTTAAAATGATGCTACAAAAATACAAAGAAATAAGAGAATTCATAAAATATATTCCTAACGGGGGGAAAAATAATTCATGTAAGCAGTATTTCTGCATGAATGGCAGAAAAAGTCTCTAATTTAGCATTAGAGTTACATTGTAAATAGAACACCCACCCTAAAACCTTAAAAAATCAACTTTTTCACAACTGATAAATTCTCTGAGGAAACAAAGGTCTTATGGATTGAAAGCAGAACAATTACTTGCAAATTTTATTTTTCTATTTTTAAGAGTTCTTTTTTGGTAGTGCTCAATTTTGTATTACCTTACATGAAACAATTTGTAAATATGTGAGACCGTTTAAGAAATAATTTTCAAAGCCGACTTTGGTAAAGGGTCTATTTAACCTAATCGGGTACCAGATGACCTCTACTGAAGAGAGTTTAAAATTTTTATTACCTCCATTAAAAATAGCGACATAAAAATAATCGTTGTGAAGAGCTTTCGGTTTCAGAAATATCAATCTGAATTTATGTAGGGACTTAAATCGGACAATTTTGGATGTTTGATTTTTAAAAAATTTAATTGGACATACAGGGCTTGGACAACTCTTTTATTCCTCACATACTAAAATTTTCAGCCTCAAAAAAAAAATCAGTTTCAGAATAATATGGCAATCTTTCACTAAATTTCGCCAGTTGATTCAGCCATTTATGAAATCAGGTAAAACATCTGTGTCTAAATAGGCCTAAATTTATAAGGATTAAATTACCTTAAATTGCCTAAATACACCCAAATTTATAAGGATTAAATTAAATGTTAGAGACGGGATTACACCATTTGTTATATTTATTTATTTTACAAAAAATATTAAATTAACTAGAGACAGGATTAAATTAAATAAAATATTAGAGATGGGGACACTACTGGATGTTTTTATTATTTATAACAATATTCACCAAAACAAATACAATTCATACACAACACTGTGATATCAACAAATAAATTATTGGTCACTTTAAATTTAAATCTAAGAACATTATTTCTTGAAACGAAAGCAAAGAGCTGTATACAAGAAATAAAGAAATATGAATGTAAATAACTGAATGAGAAGAAATAATGTTAAATTTTTTTAATAACTTTAAGTGAATAACATTATATTTGAATTTAAAAAGTGACCAATAATGGTTTTAATATTTTTTGCAAAATAAATATATATAAATAAATATAGCAAATGGTGTAATCCCATCTTTAATATTTAATTTAATCCTTATAAATTTAGGGTTACATGATTTCTTAAATGGCTGAATCAGCTGGTGACGATTAGCAAAAGATTGCCATTAATATTAAGATATATACACGACTACCAGAAAATTTGTCCTCAGCTATAACTACTATTGTTTTTTAAAAAATGGAAACATATGTATTAAAAAGGTGATTTATTTTTGCATATAAATCATATGTGCTGACTTTTGAAATCTGAAATGTATTTTTAGAATCTTTAGAATGAATCACTATAATTTTAGAATCTCCATTATGAAAGAACATTTTTCACTCTTTCTTTTGTACCTTGAATGCAAATTCTCAGCTAAGACAGGAATCAATTTAGTATCTTGAAATATTATCTCATACTTCTTAGAGATAAATTGTTAATGAAATGTTGATCCCTTAAGAAAACATAAGTCTGAGTAGAAATTATAATAATGAGCAATAGTTTTTCTCATTGATAATGATGCTATGAATTAATTTAGATATTAGCATCTTCATGGAATTTACTGAATAAAAAGTTTTAGGATGTGTCTTTGGGTTTTCACGAGTGCTCTAGTATAAAATATTTATAGTTCACTGGAGAGCAGAGTTGCTCTGTTATGGGAAAAGTTGCAAGCATTACTGGAATAAGGTGTTGGTTTTAGTTTCAGAGAATTTCTTTTATATTTGAGGTTTTTTGAATTGAAGGAAAAAGAACTAGTTCAACTGTTGGTGTCTTATTTTCCTGATTATTAGTAAATTATTCAATTTATGAATAGATACATGATTATTTTGAATGTAGCCTTAGTTAGAATAGCCCAAGTGAAATAAGGGAATCTTGGCTAAAGTAGATAGATGGTAAATAAAAACTTGTGGTAAAATAATAATTATACTCCAGCAATTTTTGCAAAGTGAATTTTTACTTTGGACATTTGTATTTCTTATCACAAGAGACTGAAGTACATTATAAGCAATGGATTCTGTTTCAGTCTATTGTTTTTCTTAAGACTTTTTGTTTTGAGCAGCAGCAGCAGCGGCCAAAATCAGACAAGCTGAACTGAGAAGACTGAAGGATAAAAACAAAAGAGAAAGAGAAGACAACAAAATAAAGGCTGGTCATTTTAATAATACAATAGAATGGATGATATAAGAGAACAGTGAAGGCATTAACTAGAGAAGCAAGACAAAACCCAAAACAACTGAAGAAAACAGTTGAATGAATTCAGGAAATTTGCTTCTATTGGCAACTGAGGAGTCAAATCAAAAAGTTTGCAAGAAGCTGCAAGCAGAGCAATAAAACATCCATGAAGATTTGGACTTTCATATTAGTTCTAGTGCATGGGCCTGCTCTGTCCTCATTTTTACAAAGTTAGATTATTTTGAGATCTGCAGAAGAAAAACTTTCAACAATGGCTCAGTAAGATGAATTTTTTAAAAGTATTTTTAAAAAATATACTTACTCTTGGAATCACAATGAAAGAATGACTCATGAAATACAATTTTTATTTTAGTAATTTTCATTAATCAGTTATAAATATTTAAAATTTTATTGAAGTTTAAATGCAATTTTATTTTTATTGCATGCTTTTCTCATTTGTAATTAGCTTTATTTACGAGAAAAGTATGTAAAAAATTGAGTTTAGTTTGAAAACAGATTCAAAATAGACAGAAGTTGAATTAAAATGAGTTACAGCTACTTCATATGAAGGCCACTTGTTTTATTTTACCCATTTTTATTTAAGCATGCTAAATCCAAATCTTCATTTTTTAAGAGTTGAGATGAAATAATTTCAATTATTTTTTTCTTGGATGACGAATTACAACAGATAATGAATCACTGTAGCCCACTCTTGCCCCACAACCGACCAGCCAAGTGACAAGGTATTCTTCCCTTTTTTACTCTCTTGTTAAAGGTCTCAATTTTATGGTAAAGATGTCAGATTTATTCGGGGAAAGATTGTTTTGTTTCTTTGCAAAAACCAATATGATAAAAGAAACAAATTAACATTTATAATTCCTACAAATATCCTCATTGAAAATGCTAGATCTTTTTTTATTTAAAAGCAAGCGATCCAATTTGCACAATCATGAATTAACTATGAATTGACTTGAACAAATTGGATCTTAATTTTATTTTATTTGATGGTAAATAACTTATATGTCGGGTATTATACATTTTCATGAAAAATACTAATGATTTATGAATTATTTATAAAATAATTTAAAATTTATAACATAACTAAGTAAAAAACATGTGGCATCTGTTTTGTGCTTGAATTATTTGAAAAATGTGACAGCTTCAAAATTATGTGGGATCTTTTTGTGTCAGTCTAATTAGAGGTTTATAGGTAATTACAAAGAGAACAGTTTAGTTGGAAGGAAAACAGAGGCGCCATTATGACAAAATGATTGGAATGGAAAAATTCTTTTGCATTTCAGGAGTGGAGGTCAGATAATTTTTGATGGGGAATAAACAGCATTAAAATGTATGAGCAGCCAATTAATGAATATTTGATTTTCTAGAAGAATGCTTAATCTCTAAAATAAATCACATGGTCATTTTAATAGTCTCTTCAAGTTCTGGAATTTCTGAAATATGATAGAATGTTATTCGGTAAACAATTTGAAAAACAGAATTTTCTATATGTTGGGTTGAACTTTATTTAATTCGTCAAATCATAGATTAACTATTCATTTAATAATTTTTTATTTTCTTCTCTGTGAAGAGTGAAAACGTTTATTTTTCTGTTTTTGTCTCTCTGCAACTTTATTCTCAAATCTCATCAGCTGTTTGTTCTAAATGCAGACTTCCTTTTCCTTTTCTTTGCCCTTTTAATAAATTTGTAATTTTCATTTTTCCTTAATATCTGACCTCTCACATAAACTAAGGTGGAGAAGAATAGCCTAAACATTAAAAAAATATGGGCAAATTTGTAAAAATTCACCTTGGTTTACACTAAAACTTAAGCCAGTGTGAGCAAATGAAGTCTATTCTGAAAGAAATTGAAAAACAATAGCGCACTTTGTTGATAAATAAAATGATTGTGAATAATAAAATGCAGGATTTTAAATCTGGCAGCAAACATTCAAAAGATTCAGCTTTGTGGAAATTTCATTGACTAAACATTTGGTTATTTTTCTCATCATGAATTTCAATTAAAGTGATTCATATTATTCACCATAAAGACTTTATAAAGTAGACAAAAGAAGAATCACAAGCAAAAATCTCACAAGACCAGAAAAATTGTTTTCAATTTATTTTTGTTGTGTAAGTTTATGAAATATTTTTTCCAGTTTGATAAAATCATTGCCAGATTTTTTGGCTGCAGATTAGAATTGCAAGAAATATCATTGAATCATCAAAATCAAAGATGCTTTCAAATGAACAATTCATAAGATATCAATGTGTTATAAGCATTTATGTAATAAAAAAAGTTTTAATATTTGAAATGTTTGTTCATCAACTTAAATAGGAAAAGAACAATTTATTTATAAAATAAAAAAGAATTCTTTTTACTTTTTATTGTGTAAAAAATAAAGTCGAATGTTAGAGTTTGATATTTGATGAATCTATGATGATATCTTTTGTTTTCTTTTTCAGATTTGGGAAACCCAAAATCTGTGCACATTCATTGCATTTTGTTTCTTTTTTGTCAGGAGTTTGCATGCCACAGTCACGGGGAGACAACCCTGTGTTTGTATTTGATGAAAGCAAGACATAACAACTTGACAATCATAAAAGGTAGTGGAACCACATCCCTAGAAACATCCTTGATCACATGCTAATTGCAAACTACAAGAATGAGTAACAGTGAAATGTGAAAATATGCGATAACCAACCCTACTGAATGTCGAACAAAGACAAGCAAACTGATAAAAGATGAGGAAATTATAAAAGCCTTTTGTCAAACTATTTCAATGTTTTCTTGTTTTTTTAAAACCTGTAGAATGATTGTCAAATGATAGAATATTCTATAAAAATGGGAAGTTTCACTGGGAGTAATTTCCCACTCAACAAAAATGAAAAAAAAAATATATTTTAAAACTTTCATAAAGATTAATATTTCACAGGTGAGTTTAAGGATTTTGCAAGAAATATTATAAAGATGCTAAAAGAGACAGAAAAAAACATGGAACCTGGATATAAATATTTGAAGTTGTTATTACAGTTATATAGAAAAGAATAGGGTTTGAAAATGCCAGAGAGAATATGTAAAATATGCCGAAAAGAGAGATTCTACTTTATTTTTAGTTGTTCAGAG
>VCCN01001001.1:885083-897505 GCA_006491835.1 Architeuthis dux | reverse complement strand
ATATACACACATTACATATTCATAGAAATGTATGTATGTAGGTATAATATATATGTATACACATGTATTTATTAATTATATATGTATGCTTTGATATCAATATTTATTTATTGCCAATTGACAATATCATGATTAAAGTTTGCAAATGATCTTGGGAGCTTTTTAAAATGTTGTCACTAATCTTGGTAGGTAAAAATTGTTACCTCCCCTTAAAGGGTGTAAGGAAAACCCTAGAAAAACAGTAAAGTGTTAATTGTTCAATTATAAAAGACTAGCAATTATATTTTACACTCATTAAAAGATTCCTGCATGGCATTAAATAATTTATTTTGCTTCCTTAAAATGATTCTTCCAAGATCAGTAAACAAAACTTGAATGCAAATGATAATGGACAAACTGACATGTTGTTGAAAAGGGGCGGCATCAATCATAGAGTGCTTCAAAGTGTGTGACAGAAAGAAATATTAGAAAAACAAGAATGATCACCTTGCCAGTACTGGGATGCATCCATTCGCGCATTCGTACCTGCATGGAACAATTGACTAAAGTTGGCCTCAGTGTCCCACATAAGAAAGATATAATCCATTGGAATCGAACTTATAAGGTCCAAGAAAAACCACGTTCTTATATAATGCTTGGCGATGAGTTTGGGATCTAAAATGATTTCGTCTGCAAAATCATTTGTTATGACACCTGCAAAACAAAAGAAAGAAAAAAGTTGTCAAATGGCTTGTATTATTTTTTAAAAGCAAAGGATAAAATGCAGAATAAAAAAAGGTGAACAGAATCTTTCATTATTTCCACTTACTGGAGATTAAGAAAAAGGTTTCTCAATGGTTTTTTGTAGTATCAGATGTGCTCAATGACATACTAAAAGTCTACCAAAGTCTGACCACTGGAAAGGTGTAATTTTCAAGATGGCATCCAAGATGGTGGCCAAATCCTCAAAATGCCCATTACTTCTTCATTATTAATCCTAGAGAAGTTTTCTGGAGAATAAGGGGTGCTCAATAATATACTAAAAGTATATCACAGTCTGACTACTGGAACAGTGTAATTTTCAAGATGGCATCCAAGGTGGCCGCCAAATCCTTAAATTGCTCATTTAGTTGGGTGCATTTATGGTTTGACCCCCCATAAATTGCTACATAAATGATCTCAACATTACTCCTCCATTATTGATCGTAGACAGGGTTTTCTAATGGTTTTCTGGAGTAGCAGGTGTGCTCAATAATGTACTAAAAGTATACCACTGGAACAGTGTAATAATATAATAAATGATAGTCTTGTATAACTGGGTTTTTATGTTTTATTGACATTTTTGTGGCTTTACGTAAAATGTGCATTTTTCCAATTAATCAAATATTTAGTCTATCGGAAAGTGGAAGTTATCATTTTTTGGGGGTAGAATCTTGGCAACCAGGTTAAATCATATCTAAAAACCATCCAGATTAAGAAAATAAAATTTTTTACAAATGTTGATAAAACCTATTTGGCCCATATGCAAGGCTATCATGTATTTTCCAATTATATATACTTGTAGTTATTAGAAAATCATATTGAGACTTTGCCCCTAATTTGGTATTGATATTGGAAATTTGGTGCACGGACTAAAATGTATTTTTTATTTTATGACAAGAAATCATTAAAGCTTTAATAATTTAGCAATTTTAGTGTGTATATGTAGTATGCATATCCCATACAAGGTATTATATACTTTTTTTTTTTTTCTCTTTTTAACCTGAAAAATGGTTTACACATAGCAAAAATGGTGCTGGGAGAGTAAAATCACATCCAATTCAATTTTTATATTTTTCTATATTTTCTATATTTTATTTTTTCTCTGTATTTATCATATCAATAAGTGAAAACTGTATTAATTTGTGTCTCCTAGTCCAAAAAATAAACTTCACACAAAGGTTGTTGTAAAACAATACTTGATTATTTGGAAAAAATGCACTTTTTACGTAAACACACAACAATATCAAAAAAACATAAAACCCCACAAGGCTATCATTTATTTTCCATGTCTAGGGATCCACTACGTTCCCAAAATCATAGTCATCCTTTACTCCTAATTTGGTACCGATGTTGGAAATTTGGGCGTCTGGACTATAAGATGGTATTTAGGAAAATATACATTGAAGCGGCGTAAACTAGGTCGTTACACTATATAAACCTAATATATTGAAGCGGCGTAAACTATTTTGACCATTTAAAACTGTATTTTATAAATGAAAGCAGCAAACTTGTCATTATCGCGATGCTAGTTTCGCCACTGAAATTCTGTCTGGAACAGAGCTCTAAATGTAAAAAATAATTTACGCCAACCATACAAAAATAGTGAGTTTACGCCGCTTCAATGTATAATAACTGGTATTTAAAATTAATATAAATTACAGCAGTAATTGCAAAGTTTTTTTAATCAGTGGGAACTAACACAAATTACTAGAGGATTTTAACTAAAAAAAATGAAACGACATTAAAAACAAAAACACAGAAATTCCGTCTTCTTGACTGCGTCGTTGTCATTGTCATAAACTAAATAAATACAACTATTTTTGTTAGAAATAGTTGGACTTTAAATGTTACTACCGAGTTAATCTTTTTCTTAATAAAATAATTCGATTATATTTTTCTTATGTTTTTATACGTATTTTTCTACCTACATTTTCCTCCAAATATGTTTTCATTCATTGTCAATGTTATCAATGATAACAAATCGCCTGTATAACAAATGATTCTTTAAAAAACGTAAATAATAAATGCAACTTACGCGTTTTTGAAGAACACGTTCAAAAGAATTGACACCAGTATAAAATTTCTCACACATTTTTGGGTGAAAAAAATAAATAAAAAAATAATTTCAACCCCGTATTTGCGTAAAATAAGAACTCTGCTAAATAAGAACCATAATTAGAATGATTAGAAACGTTGAAATTATTTCTGAGATTAAAAGAAAAATATAAAAGTGTAAGTTTCATCCTGATTGTCCGACTTTTTTTCTCTACTTATCGTCTGCATTCCAAGAAACGCCGGGATGTTACCATGGTTACTCCCGCCTTACCGTAAGCATCAAAAGTTGTCAAAAAAAAAAAAAGAAAAAAAGAAAGAAAGAAGAATTCACGTATAACAATTACGGCATTATTTTTTGATGATTTATGTTAGGCACATCAATAAGTCCATGGACTATGGTATGGAAGAAAAAAACAAATAAAAAACGCATTTATTTTACACATTGAATATGTAGTTTTCTCGATTCTCCTTCTTTGTCAATGCACTTAATTCAGTGGTGGGCGATTTTACCTTTTCCGCGTTAGAGAGAGTGATGGTTAACATTAACAAGCTTGTTTCACAGGAAAATTCGATTGGCGTTCTTTTATTGCGATTTATTTATTTTGTAAATAACTTGGGCGCCTGCGCCTGCCATAGTGTTGGGTAGCAAGTTCATCTCGAAAACAATTCCTAGCTCAGTGAGTTCGATCCTCACTGAGTGTGCCTGTGTCACACACACACACACACACACACACACACTTACATATATATAATATACTTATGGACTTTATATAAATAAATAAATAAATATATATATATATTTAGGGAACATTTGTTGTTGTCTCTAAAGTCATCATCATCATCATCAGCCGTTATAAGTCCACTGCTGGACAAAGGCCTTTCCCATCTCCTTCCATGACGACCTATCTTGTGCTAGCCTCTGCCATGTCTTACCGGCAAACCTTTCTATTTCATCCCTCGATATTGTGTCTGGTCTTTTCCTATCGCGTTTACATTCCCATGGGCACCAATATGTTAGTCTTTACCCCCCATCTATTGTCATTTGTTCTTGCTAGGTGACCAGCCCATCTCCATTTTTGCTGCTTAATTATTTGTGTAATATCTTTCACTCTAGTTTTCTATCTGATCCATGTTGATCTTTTTCTATCTCTTAGATAGTGTGTGTGTGATACAAAATATTATATCGGAGCTTCTCAATATAAATTTAAGATCAGATTTGGAAATCATAAAATGTCATTTAACAACGAAGACTATAAAAACAGTACGACTCTATCTAAATATATATGGAAACAAAAACACCAATTATCAAATGCAATATTTTAAAAACTTCACCGCAGATGAATAGTGCTATGCAGAGGTGCTACCTGTGCTTAGAAGAAAAACTTAACATAATTTGCTTCCCAAAATGATCTTTGTTTGTTTGTTTGTCCGTGCCTCTTCTCCGCAAAAAATACAAGCCTTATCGGCCTAATATTCTGCATGTAGACTGAGAAGAGGTCACCAGAGGACATTTCTGGTCATTTCGAGCCAATTTTCAGAGTTGTTGGCCAACGTTTTGCACTAAGGATGGTGAAATTTACCATACAGATACATCTTCTCACGGCGAAGATCTCAATCTATGTGACGTTGACCTCTGAGGTCATTCAAGGTAACCAAAGGTTATTTCTGGTAATTTAAAAACAATTTTCCAATTTTTTGGCCACAATTTTGCGCATGAAACTGAAATTAGATATAAAGGTAAATCTATCCATGGTAAAGCTCATATGACCTCTGTGATTTTGATCTCAGAGGTCCAAGAGGTAATTTCTAGCCAATTTTCAAACTTTTGGGCCACAATTTCACACCAAGCATGCTGAAATTTTGCATATGGTTACATCCTCTCACGTCGAAGGTAACATTGGTGGTCATTCAATGTCAATAGTCATTTCTGGTCATATATACTCAATTTCCCCAGTTTTTTTGGTAATACTTTAAAAGGGTCAATTTTCATTTTTGGACCTGACTATTCTGTAATATTCGTAATATGCAATTCACGAGTGGCAGGCTTCTTTTGATATGCATGTCTTTTCCTAAGAAACAAATGTACGCTCACGTCCTAATTATTCCCATGTTCTCTTCATAGGTCCATTCACAAAAGGTGATCCTGGTTTCAAGATGTCTCCTTCCTGGCGATGCTCATTAGTTCTCTGCTTGATATGCACGGGGATACTCAAAGAATCTCACTCGCATTCCTCTGATAACGACGTCAACTTGAAACCCAGATTTTCCGAGTCGCCTGTTGACGGATCCATTTTGCCGTAAACCAGCTACATGGACTTCCATTTCGTCTACTTTTTAATATTGGCAGACAATTGTCACGAAATTCATTCAAGTGTGGCGGATTCGGAATAGTAGACAGCGAGTTATATATATCTGGAAGCTATTGCATACATTGAATTAATAAGAAAACAAACATCTTACACAAAATATATTTGAGTTATAATTACCTTGGTTTTATCACCTTTAGCCACTGATAATGCATGAATATTTATTATTTCTCGTTAATAATCCCAATGTATATCATACACATAAACATATACATGCACACATACACACACAAATCCGATTTTTTCTCTGTAATCTGGTTGAGCTTAACGTTTTGTATGTGAGCGATGTAAACGAATCGAATGAAAAGTTTCTGACTTTATTTTCAGGAGTAAGATTTGGACGTTGCACTCGGGAACAAAAACTTTCAACTGGTTTCATATTTTATTTTACCCTTGTTCCACAACAGCCAGATGTAAGTAACTAAGGAATGGTTGATTGGATCTGATTATGAAATAATAATGAGTCCCATTTTTAAGATTTATCAATTAGGATTCCTTCTTTCACAAGCTGAAGAACTGTTCCATGTTTCAGAGTAAGCATTTTTACATGATAAAACCCCATCAATTGCGCATTGAAACCATGTGCTTGAATATTGAGGCGAAGTTTTAATGCATGAGGTTGCACCCTAAATGCTGGGCTGGTATGGCCAGGGCCGGCGCTACCTATTAGGCCAAACTAGGGGCGGTTGGAAAATTTAAAAGAAAATCAAGAAACTGGGAGTGCAAATTTTAAGTCTCGCCTAGGTAGCATAAAACCCTGGCGCAAATTTTAAGTCTTGCCTAGGACCTGGGTAAGGTTAGTTTTTATTTTAATATCCGAAGAGAATTAATTTCATATCAAGGTAGAAAGTTCTTCAGAGAATTTCGTGAAAAAATTGTCAGAAAGTCTTTCGTTACCAGCAATGGCAACGATCAGTGAATTTATTATTTACAACGATGTCTGTCATTAAGGGAGCGGCAGACAGACAATATACTGAGACGACTGGTATAGGGTTTTATACAATAGCAAATTAGTTTTAAAATCTTTTGACGATACTACAAAAAAAAACTATTGATATTATCAATTCTCAAAAATAAAGGAAAATCATAATGTGAGGCCCGGTAAAAACTCCTCCTTCTTTATGTCGAAAAGTCAAAGGAAATAGCAGCTAATTAAAAAAAATATTGCGACACAACATAAAATAATTGACAATAAACCAAGATGTAATCCCAGTCCAAGGTATGTATTTCAAAGGAAATATATTGGAAATATATTGTTCACGTTGATAGAGCAACACATATATATTTTGTGAGGAGCTGCCAATTAACATTAGCGGCGGTGGCGGCACAATTAATTATCTGAGTTTAGCAATAATTATTGGTGATTGCATCATGAAAATTTAAAGAATCACAAATGTGAAAGGAAAATGGGCAAAACGATACCAGACAGCAAATATAAAACAACACATACAATAACTAGAAAGCGCTCAGAGACTGCATACCTATTCCAATTTCGTTGGCAGATATATATAATAGCAGCAGGAGCAGCAGCAGCAGCAGCAGCAACAGCAGCAACAACAACAACAACAACAACAACAACAACAAAAAATGGTGTCCTAAACATGGGCAAAACGGCCACGGCTAACAGTCAATGGGAAACACGTTTACTTTATTTCTTTTCGAAATACCTGTTAATTTGAAATTCATTTAGAACTTTTGAAGATATTGTGTGGTGTGGATATATGGCTATGATGCATGGAAGGAAAGATTCGCTTCTTCTGTAGCCAGTCAAAATTTCTTCAGTCATAACTTCCACAAAATTTTATTGAAATTCAATCATAACTTTTGGAGATATCGTGTAAAGAAACAAAAAGACGGAAAGACGGAAAGACGGACAGGGCTGGATACATATACCTCTTCCAACTTCTTTGCAGAAGTTGTTATGTGCTTGTGCACTGATTAAAACTGTACAATAAATGCATTACAACACATGTGTTTGGACAGAGAAAGGCATCGTCGTCTATGTGCGTGTGTGTGTGCTTGCATACTCACGCGTCTATGTAATTTGCTATGGTTCGGAAACGCAGGTTAATTTTAACATCGCGTAATATAATATTAATAGATACGGAAGAAACCCAAGCGTTGCATATAAGGAAAGTAGAAAATAATCGAATTGCACCAAAAATGAATTATACCGGCAAAAAACAAGAAAAAGAACAGACTCTGTTCACAAATCTTTGATAGCATTTGGCAACGTTTGTTTCTGTAATAAAACTATGATTGATTGAAAAAAAAAGAATAATGTAAAGCTTTTCTCGAGCCTTGCTTCGTTTGTATCCAAGAAGTGTGTATCTATTTGTGTTCCCCATAAGTTATAAGTCATAACTCTACGCTTACAATATTAGATGATATATGTGTTAGCTTCTTAAATTACGAACGCTTTTTTACGTCACATTTTATGATTTCGAGAATTGATTTAAAAAATAATTATATGACGTAGTGTGATGTAAAAAAAATATGCCTCTTTTTTCGCCCACTCTCCCTATTCTTCCTTTCTTATGAACGCTTATGGACGCTATTAACCTATTCAAATTTGGTCTGAACGAAAAACCTTTTTGGCATTCATAGAACTGTCGACTTTCGTCGCAGTTAAAAATAAGTGGGCTAACCACATTTCAATTTCATTTCATTTCAACAGCAAACATGACTGTTTGGGAAGAACATGCAAATAACTTATATAAATTCTGCTGATAAAAAAAACTTCATGCTTAGTCTAAGCATTTGGATCATTATTGCAATGGTATCCCCTTTGCTTCTATTGCGTTTGCGCGGTCATTTCACGTTCTCTCAAGATATTATGAAATTACATATCTTCATCAAGGTGTGCGTGTATAAACAAGAGAACTAATTGTCTATAACTTTGAGAAGAGTCATTGACATACCAACCTTTGTTTGGACATCCAATCTCTTTTCCTCATCTTTGATGTTAACACATCATAATTGGCCGAAACGTGTTAACACCAAAGATTGGATTGTCCGAACAAGGTTGGTAGGAAAACTAATCTTTACTCTCATTTTGTTGTTTAATCACCACGAGGCTGCGAAACTGATAATAATAACAAGGATGTACCAGTCGCTGTGCTTCCAACCCTTTTACTCATTCAACTCCACATCATGAAATTCAATTTTGGATAAGTACTAGACAATCTTGTGACTCGTTGGCTCACTCTTTGAGAGATAATTAATGCAATCTGATGTGACCAGAATAAACCCGGATTTTTTTAATGAATAATAATAAAAATAAATAGATAAATAAGTGGGACTACTCTATAATTTTCATTTAATAGTTATCCCCCTTGACAAATCGTTAATTTTAATATAGGTAGGGGTGAATGCAAATGCAGACTCCGCCCAATGTTGAAAATCACCCGGACTTTTTGCAACTGTTTTTGTCTTATGTTAACGGTTACTTATAAATCTCTCTTGAGTGTAGAAAGCAAGGACGTAATGTTTTGTAAAGAGAAGAACATTTTCTGGCATGGTCTGAAAATAACATAGAAGTTTGTTGTTCGGCTGAACCTAAACGAAAGCAGCTCTTTGACTTTGATACAATGGCGATTAGATTGTAAATAGAAGAAAGACAGGTGAAACAATTGCATGAATAACGACTTGAAGAAGAAAAGTCTCCATCAAATCATCCCCAAATGTGCAAGCACACATCGTGTTTGCTTCCACATCTTCTCTCACATGCACACATGCTCTGTCTTGCTGAGATGTTAAATGACATCACATTACGCATTTATTCATACTAACTGAAAACCCGCCTTCCCGTGGAAGGTCAAAAGGAGACCAAACATTATTTTAGGGGAAGTTTAATGCAATACCTCTGGCTACAATGCAGTAACTGTACATAGATCGGCCCAAAACATTGAATCGCTTCCTTCTTAGCCTTCAACACAATTTCATTGAAATTCATCGAAAATCTTTGGGGATATTTGGTGATGTGGACAAATAGCTATGATGCATTGGAATTAACTATGCATGGATCGGCCCCAAAATTTAAATTTGAGATTCTTGCACGATCCTCGGTATCCCAGCCAAGTTTGGTTCAGGTCGGTCGAGTAGTTTTCCGAATTATAAATTTCAATACCAATAGCTACAATGCAGGCTGATATATTATATTTGAGATCACTCCATGATGTTCTGCATCCCTGCTAATTTTGGTCAAGATCGATCGAGTAGTTTCTGGGTTATGAATTTTAGGACAGGACGTTACGGACTTAGTCCATAGCCTATTAATTAATAGGAGATACACTTCACTTGTCCATGATTTCTCTTAATACTACCTTTTTGTTTCATCCCTTTTATCAACGCTATTTACTTATGAAACATTATTTCTTTTTGAAACCTTATATTCCCGTTAGGAATGTCAACGATCATTCAAATAATCCTTGCTTTACCCCAATAATATTCCTCTAGATCATTTGATTCAATTATTTTAGTGCCGGATTCTCGGTGGAAGAAAACTTATATAGCACCTTACCCTTTTCCCCTACCGATCAGTTTAGTGATTCTCACAGATAGATCTGTGTCATAGGAATGGTGAATATCCTAGATGCTCTATTGAAAAGACTCGTTACCACACATTTGCTTAGGTGAAGAACCGTTCTTTAATAGAATCCATGCAAAAACGTCCTTTCTTTTGAAATCAATGAAATTGATCTGTTAATGCTGATGCTCCCTCATCGCACTTACGAGAAGCAATGGGGATAGAGAGAATTCTTAGAGAATACCTGTTCATATGTTGACCTAGGCATTCGTTATGAATTTCACCTTATGTTCTGAAATTTTTAGTACATTAATCATATGTCATTCTAATATCCAAGTTTGGGAGATCATGTCGTAGCCTTTTTTGTAATCTTTCCATACCATTGTTATGTCATTGTTATGTCCTTCGTCCATCTTTCGGGATTTTTTTCTCTCGTCTTTCTTCTTGTTAAGATTTTCCGTACCATACGCAAGCACGTTATAGGCCTGTAATTACAAGCAATTGGAAGTCTTTTTTTTATTTTGGCAGTCTTCACCTTTGTCATCCACTCAGGGATTCTTGCTTCCATCAAGCATTTTTGCAGTTGTTAGGCTAAGTCTTTTGTTTATGGCCGTGAATATCTTGAATCAAAACCCATGGATTTCCATCGTGGCCTACACTTTCCAGTTTGCAATTTTCCTCAGAGTTCTTTTTACGGTTTATATATTCATTTCGAGGTCTGTTTTCGGTCGCATATAATTCGTTTTTAGGTTGGTCGACCACTTTGCCTTTTATGTGTTCCTTTCTGCACACCCTATAACAGAACGGTACCGTTTCAGACTCATCCCGGCTGTCCTATTTTCCCCCATTGCTTCTCCATTTTCATTTCTGTAACATCCTACTGCCGAATACTGTTTTGGTATCTCTTAAGTTTACCTACTTTACCTAGCTAAGGTCTTTTAATGTACTTTAAATTACATCTGCCAATCCTTTTTGTAGTGTTTTATATTGTGTCGATTCATCAGGTGGTTGGATCTTTCGATTTTTTGTTCTCATTTTTAGCAATGTCGCTTCTCTACATAAGATTTTGTATTTGTTGCTCTATTCTCACCACCCACCCTGCTTTGGCATTTTTGTTTGAGTGTCTTTTTGCGAACAAACCTTTCAGTAACTACCTTTTCTCCTATTGAATGGTATAGTTCGGTAATGTTGTCAGTTTGTATATTTTCCATTTCAATTCTTACTTTATCCAGCGAAGTTACTTTCATTCATGATTTTCAAAGGATGATGTGAATAAACATAGAAATACTTTTGTTAACCTAATAATATTTTCCAACAAGCATGTGTGTTGGGTTATTTTCAACCATCTATCTATCTATCTATATATCTATCTGATAAGTAATTATAGAAAGAGAGAGGTGGTTGTTAATTCCTTAAACCCCTTGTAATTTATATATATATTAAGTTACAGTAATTTGTAATAATTCTTTTCTGGTGAATTAATTATCCCGATGAGTTTACCAACGTACATTGAGGCAGCTTTGAATACGACGCGGCCAACGAGGTGATATTTAAAATATTAGGTTGTCTGTTTTGCAATGAAGAAACAAATAAATTGACAGGCTTTCATAGACGCTGATCTAATGCTAAAACCAACCTTCAAAAACAGTTGATTGAGTGTCGAAATGAAGAGGAGCACATTAATACAGCACCAGACTAAAAAGTAAAGAGAAACTAGAAAGCACTCAGAGGGCGCATACCTCTGCCAAAGCCATTGTCAACGAAGATCATTTCAAGGCAAGCTGTGAAGAGTTTGGGTGAGCTGGTGTCGCCTTGTCTTACTTCCTTTTCGAGCTGGAAGGGGTACGACGAGTCTTTATGTAGCCTGATAATGGAACTGCTGCGTCGGTAGATATGATGCAGAACTCTGACATATATGGGGTCTGCTCCTTGTTGTACGATTGCCTCTATGACCTTGGGGTGTCCACTGAGTCGAAGAAGGCTTTTTCTTGAAGTCAACAAATGCTATAGCGAGTGGCATTTTGTATTCTGCTGCATTCTCTTTTACTGATTCACCGAATAGAGATAAATATTTTTCTGTGTGTTGGTGGTTATTTGCGACGAGTCTGAATTGGGAGTCTATACGTTCTGTGTTTTCGTTATCAGTTTGTTTATGAATGCCCAGGAAGGGAGGGGCTTTGGCGGATCTTAGCAATGAGATTTACTGACAGCATGAATCATCAAATGTATTTCCAATCTAAACCAATTATTCAATGGTTGGTATTTTTCCACAGCCTTTTCTCGTACGCACAAATCAATCATGAAATGGCACGCGCTAATCTGAATGTCTGTTTTCGCACGTTGGATTTTTTGAAAAATTGATTTCTCCAGAAAAGAAATAAAAACAGTTACACCAAGCACCTTGACAAGTAATGCAACACCAGAGCAGGGAAAATGCGAAAAAAAGAAATTGTATCTTTTGACAAATTGAAAAACTGCATTGAAATTAATCAGAAATTTGATATTCAGTAAATGGTAAATAGTAAATAAGGGTGAAACGAATATAAAATGTTGCTGTTAAAGATATATCTCGATTATACACAGATAACGATCTTAATTGCTTCAACTCCTGTTGTCTGCCAAGGGTAAAATCATTTACAGGTCATTCGTTATGGAAATGTTCCCTTTCTTTCAGTCGGCTACCTAAATTTTCAACAAGGTCCAACCGCATTGCTTCGTGTGCCTGCGGGCAA
>VCCN01001001.1:847078-857538 GCA_006491835.1 Architeuthis dux | reverse complement strand
AGAGAGAGAGAGAGAGAGAGAGGGTGTCAGGCTTTTGGGATGACTTCCAGCTGGGATGAGATATTGTCTACTACCTAACATGTATCCAGCTTTCATGCCATAAGTTATATCCAGAAATACTACTCTGATTTCAAATTGTTGACGAGGAGACTAAACATGTTGGCTTTGGTGCTGCCGAAAATCTATGCTTTTAAACAGTGCAGTTTCGTACAATTCACAATATCTGTGTACTATATACAGCAATTACACCTGAGCGCCGGTCGTTACCAAGCGAGTCTCATCAGCCAATGTTAATGAGTTCGATACTTTACTGGGTGTTTTATTATTCTGGACTAAGCTTGGCAAATATCCACACAAAAATTACGACTAGAGAATTTCCTGTAAGACAGACTTACCAAAGGTTTGGATGCTCACTGAGTTTGCTCGATCTTGTACGAACACTGTAAACACATTATACACGAAAACTGCTTAACATTGTGGGATATTTTTTTTTATTGTTATGCGCCTATTGAGCTTGTAGAAGTATGTACAGGTGTATTACCTGTACATACTTCTACAAACTCAATAGGCGCATAACAATTTCAGAGTTATTACATTCCTCCCCAATATACTGAATGTTGCGGTCTATTCAGAAACATTAAGCAAAGCCCAAATTTTCCTTTGAAAAAGTTGGTATATACTTGCCACAAAAGGATTTAGTCATCGAAAACTTTATGTTATCTTTGTGCACAACGAGAGCATTGCAAAATGAATGAGATGATGTAACAGGGCAGGATATAAAATAAGAAAGATTGATCACTGCACAATTTGTACATCCTATGTGGCTGGCTCCAACGATTATTATAACCAGCCATGCATACTATTACTGATCGAAAGTATATTATGATTACTACACAAAATTATGATTGTGCTTAATGATTACTTTTATCACTTAAATCTTAAATTTGTAATTGTATTATAGAAATGTGCGGAAAAAATAAATAAACTAAACTAACCCGTATATGGTTTTAGATAGCATCAATTCATTTCTGCAAAGAATGAGGATGACCAATGCACATTTCAGAATGATCACTGCACATTTTGGGAACACTGAACGCTTATTTCATACTCTGTAACTGCGTGAAGCAGAGAAGAACGAAAACACAGAAGAAGAGGTGAAGTTCTTGATAATTAAGGATAAACGTATTTTTCTCATCAAACGTATATACATTTGGTGATAGATTAGTAACTATCTGAAGCTGAATAATATAACTTTGTTCTACATTATTAAAATATGTGGACCTGCTTCGTATTCTATTCTTGAATAGCAAGAAATGCACATTGGAATTCTTATCGGGGCTGCTAGTTTCAATTATTTTTATAGTATATGATGTGTTTTAGAATTCTGAAGTGAATGTGCACTTAAGTCTTTTAAAAAATCTTATTTGGGAGTATTTATGATTGCAGTCTTCTGTTGGAGAGATGATGTGCTAAGGGTTCCGTCTTTGTTGTTAATATTTGGAGTACATAAGTTTAAGGGTTTACTTAAGGGACTTCATTTTAGATAAACTGCAACTTGCATCACTATCCGATGGTATCTTATGGTCATCACTGGATCAACAACTTTCAATGGAAATGGGAAATGCCTTTAGTTAGAATGCTGGATTGTTTGAACATTGTCTGTGCTGATCGATTCTTTCTTTCTCTCTGGAGACCTACGCATTGATCGAAACTGAAATCAAGCGTTTAAATATTTCAGCCATTTTCTTGATTGCGATCGATTTCTGTACTTTCGGGTAGCTCTTTCTCCGCTGCACAATATTCTCGTTAGTCCTTCCAGGATTCTCTCAACCCCGTTTTCTACATCTCATTCAGACCTACCACGATATATTCAATGTATGTATACCGTATTTTACCATGTATTACACACTACCATAGATAACCCGCATCCCGCGATGGAGCTTCAATTTCGAATGAAAAATGCATTATCCCGTGTATGCAATTATGTATACATATATGTATAACAATTATGTTTCCGTAGATAAGACGCACCTGGATTTTTTAGCTGAATATTTTCGGAAAAAAAATGCGGATTATACATGGTGAAATAGTCAGATATATCCAACAACACATTTCAGCATATATTAGCACATATTTATAGAGATTTACCTGCTCAGCTAAATCCGAAACAAGTTCATGTTTTCTTCTGGAAGAGTGTGTAGGGTAAATCTATTGGCTGGGGATAATCTTATGTAGAATGTAGTATTCGGAATAGGAAAAATCATGTTTTAAATTAAAGATTTTGGTAGATTTAATTAGCATATTTGTACCATCGAATGTATGTATTAGGTTGGTGCAAAAATAATTGCAGTTTTTCACCATTAATTTAAAGCAGTATATCTCAGCTCAGCGTCAGATGTCACAATGCAATCAAGAAATGGAGGGTTTCTGTTGCGCAAAAGAAGCTCAGAGCAAAAGAAGCTCAGAGCAAAAGAAGCCCAGAGCAAAAGAAGCTCAGAGCAAAAGAAGCCCAGAGCAAAAGAAGCTCAGAGCAAAAGAAGCTCAGAGCAAAAGAAGTTCAGAGCAAAAGAAGCCCAGAGCAAAAGAAGCCCAGAGCAAAAGAAGCTCAGAGCAAAAGAAGCCCAGAGCAAAAGAAGCTCAGAGCAAAAGAAGCTCAGAGCAAAAGAAGCCCAGAGCAAAAGAAGCTCAGAGCAAAAGAAGCTCAGAGCAAAAGAAGCCCAGAGCAAAAGAAGCTCAGAGCAAAAGAAGCTCAGAGCAAAAGAAGCTCAGAGCAAAAGAAGCTCAGAGCAGATTTCGGAACGGCGAATTCTTTGATTTTCGTTCAGCTCGTGCGGCACCCATTTGTAGAGCTTTTTTGCTTTTCCAATTTGGTGCAAATGTCGAACAACTGTTGAATGGCCAACGTTTAGTTCCCCTGCAAAGTTAATATCAATGATGCATGGACGTTTACTTAATTATTTTTTGTTACTAAATAAAGGTTGATGCGCGTACAGATGGCTGACTTTTCTCCCTTTGTTCCAATGCAGATCAGGATTAAATGACAACAATAACAATTCTACGATATCCTGAAAGAGTAAATATATATGTGATGGGTATATCGAAGATTTTACAAGTGCTCGATCGGTAGAGTACTGTGAAGATAAATTATGGATAGGACACATGGAATTCTATATAAGGCTTAAATTTTAAGTAGATTCTGTCTTTTAATTTTTGCCTATTTTTTTAATTAAAAATAATGAAAAGTAGTAAAATTTTATTGACATTTTATTTTTTAAATTTACTTACATGTTGCAAACTGCTTATTGGATGTCATTGAACGGTGCCACAGGATTGTGTAAAGCAGACTCATCCAATTACTTGAAATATTTTATACACAATTTCAGTATTTTATACAGAAAAGAGAGATCATAAAATCTTACTTAGCCCAGTGTCTCAGAAGGCAACAACAATGGAGCACCAAGTGAAGATTGAATTCAAAGGCAATAGTTTACACGCTAACCACTTCTCTACAGTAGGCACAGAGATTGACTGTGGAAAGGATTAAAATAAAAAACCTACAACTAATGGAAATTAGTAGAGTATCATTCTGGTAAAAGAAACAAGCTCTTAAACAATTTTCGTTAGTTCAAGAGTCTTGTGTATGAATCAGGAACCTATCCCAAACCACGAATCTATAGAATGTATTTGTCAACTTGTACAATTTGCCATCCCCAGAGGTTTAAATATATACTGCTAAACTCAATATCGCGACCTATCTTGTGAGGATAGTGCTCTTTAACGTATTATTTTGATATACACATGGTTGATTGAAGTTTGAGTCAGTAGTTTCGAGTAGCAACTGAGGCTTGGGTGTCCCATTTTCTTTACCATACGAGGTGCTATAAAAGAATTCGGGGATTTGACCATACAAAAAAAACACACCAATTTTCACCGTTTCTCTCGAAGTAGTCCACCTCCCCCCCGTGAGCCAGCAAACTGTCTCAGATAGGGTACGATTCACGAAAGACAGTACATTTTAATAGTTGTAAAATCCCGAGAGAGTTTGGCATAAATAGATCTGGCAACTACTGCCCTACTTTGGTGAGAAAGTAAATTAATTGAGTCAACGCAACAGCAGGTGTATTGGTGTTGACGTGATAGATTATGGCAAGTAGCAATCAGTTTCAGGTTCTCCACTTTAAACAAGAGCTGCAAACATTTCAAGCACTGAAAAGTCAATTTATAGATTAAAACAGAAAGATAAGATCTTCAAGTAAAAACAACACTTTTGATAAATGGGGGAGATAAAATTCCATTAAACAAGATTAAAAATAAAAATAGATAAAAGCTAACTGAGTTCGGTATTTCTGAGATGAGGTGTTAGTATTACTGATACTATTGTTCGGACTGAGATCCTCATCTTGGTTGTCATTTCCACAACGTTTCGGCCGATGTACTCTGTAGTTCCGGTAAGTTACCGACAAAACGTGACACCTGAAGAAGGCCGGAGAGTACATCGGCCGAAACGTTGTGGAAATGACAACCAAGATGAGGATCTCAGTCCGAACAATAGTATCAGTAAGATAAAAGCTAGTAAGTGAATATACAATTCTTGATGTTTAGAGAGTAGTTTGGGAACATCCAATGTTTTATCTACAACTCTTTTGTTCATCAGGACAGGCATGTATTTATTTTGATAGCTTCAATCTTTAAAATATTGAGTATTTCCAAACATCTGTTAAATAGTTAATTATCCATCATTCTCTATGTTAAATAGTAAGTCTCTTGACTTCAGGTACTTGAGTCTCAAACAAAGTTTTGGAAAAAAAGCTAATTTTTTACGTAAAACTATAGAACCTGAGGGATTTAAGAGAACTTATTTTGTTCGAATGTTTTCCCTTCAAACATGTTTATTTCAAAATCATTGCTCCGGGACATGTAGGTAAAGAAGAAATTTTAATCTCTGATTCTCGCCAGATACGCAGTAAGTGGAAGGATTTTACATAGATTATTCTTCATACAAAGCCTAAGGTGGTTTACTCATTTTGTAATCTGCAAATGTTTTTCCTATTGACAAATTTTAAAGAAAGCTCAAGGAATTGCAGATGAATCGACATGGACATAAATGTATAGAGGAAACCTCAAGAGAAGAAACGAGTCGCTCTTAATAGCGAGCCAGAACAACGCAAATGGCGTGACAAACTAGACAAGTTCAGAAAGTATTGGCTCCGCGAAGCCCATACTAGAGAGGTATGGCGAATCTTGGTCTCTAACAACTTAATATAGCTCTTTCTTGTGTATAAAAAAAGATCCTAGATCGACAGTGAATATGTTGTGCAAATATAGGCTCCCAGAGTAATGAAAATGTATATTTGCATATGCACATTTTTTAACCAATCAGAATCCTCGTAGCAAACCCTACGATTTTAGTTTAAACACAAGTTTAATTAGGATCAAACTTGGAATTTTCTTTTCCAGACTTTTCCCTCGAAATATTTCGCATAATAAATAATGCGATAATATTTTCTAATCAATAAAATATTTTCTTATTAGAATAATTTATTCTCCAAATTGTTATCTTGTTTTGATCCGGCAATTTTTTTAATAGATAGCCGTAAACAAATTGAACGTTTTTTAGTAGTCTGTATATTTTCATTCGATTAACATATATATTTCTTCTATATTCGTCAAGAATACCACGAATAAAAATGAAAAAAACCGTTCTAATCACATTTCTCAGACTTGAACATTTCTTCAATTGATTTAAAACTTAAAAGACGACAGTATAAATTGAAATAATTCAACTGCCGTCTGCTCCCTGTTGACTCTCACACTGTTACACACACACGATGTTAAGCGAATTCGTTCGCCACATATAAAGTTAACATTTATCCTACACTCAAGGAACATTTGACTTGACAATACCTTTTCATTACACAGGGACATTTCATTTTGTAAGCTCAGCAAACCACTATCTTTGTTGGTTTATTTAATAAATTTATTGTTGATGTTATTACACAACGGTTTTCTTAATTGTCTTCTGAATATTTTTCAGTGATTTATTTTCTTCAATTATAAATAAGAACACATCTATTCTTTACATGTCTATGTCCAATGACGGACGCTAAAAGGCTGATGATGATAGAAAGGCTAACATAGAGAAAACATAAGAAGACAGCACATGTAGACTATGTGGAGATGAAGATGGGAATCAACCACGTAGTAAGCGAAGGAGTACACATTAATGTGTATGGAGGTTGATCCACTGGGAACTATGCAATGGACTGCATTTCGACCATACTAACCAACCACACACAGACCAGAATCTGTCCTAGAGAATAAAACACAGAAAATCATGTGGGACTCTGTGATTCAAACGTATCATCCAATCTAGGCCAGAAGACCAGATGATGTCGTTTCTCCGGCAGACCACAGGGTGAAGTAGAAGGAAAGTGAAAAACTATCTAAGTATCTTGACTTTGCCAGAGTACAAAAGAAAATATGGAACATGGAGGTGACAGTAGTGCCAATAGCGGTCGGAGCTCTGGGAACAGTCCCGAGGAACTTAGCAAGAGGCTGGAGAAACTAGGCATCTGGGGAAGAGCCGAGACCATCCAGACGATCATCAGCTAGAATACAGAAGAGAGTCCTGGAGTATCGAGGAGACTTGCTGTCACTTGATCTCCAGTGAGAGCCATTAGCTGCTGCTGGTGTGAAAACCCAACGAAGACAAGTAATAATAATAATGATGATGATGATAATAATTGAACATTTCAACACCTTTTATATGTTCAATTTCCCATTTCAAATTCGCTTACGAGTTTATTGGATCTTTCTTGCCGTATTATCGAGATTTGCACCTTCTTTACGAAGACACGTGGTATTTGTCAGGTCGAAATAATAATCGAATCAGAAGCTGGTAAACATTTATTGAATAGTTGTAATTATTCATTTACGAATGATTCCTCCACATAAATTGATTTAGACAAAGTGTGAGAGAGAGAGAGAGAGAGAGAGAGAGAGAGAGAGAGCTATTCTGTTTTGTCATTAGATTTTCTCTTAGACTCCATTTTAGACACTGATTCTCAAATCGCCTGCGGTGTTAGTGATGTTGACAGTGTTAGTACACCAGGTGGGAAATACCAATAAAATGGTTCGCAGTTATTTTTCTGGAATTTAATTACTTTCATCAATCTTTTCCCCCACCTCAACAATCCCTTGTCGTGTATCTACTGATGACAAATAACACAATTTCGCAATGTTTTGTTGTTGCTCTTGCTATTATCGACCTATCAACCATTTCTGCCCCAGCTGATGTTTTCCTGTGGCCACTAATGACGTTTGGCGATTGTAACACATATAATAGTATTACGTAGTGTTTGTTCTTTCCTTCGCAACACACTGATACCGAAATGTAGCATTTGGCAGTAACAAAATTCGCAACAGTTTGCTAGGAAGACAAAACCAATATCAAATAAAGTAAAGCGTTGATCAAAACACAGAAAACGAACCATCAATCAATTTTATGACGCAAATAAGCGGCCCTTTGGGGAAAATAAAATGGATGGTGATCGTTTCGGTAAAATTCGGTGTCGTTACAATCCTGCTACAGAACATGGTTTTAGTTTCAAACGGCCATTAGGCATTAAAACTGTTTGTTATAAGGTTCCAGTGCTGTTATTTAGGAGCTTATGTCAATATGAGCACACCAAATGCGTGCTACCTGCTCCCCATTGCAGAGATTGTAATTCTGATGCAAAGAAACAACAGTTTTTATGAGCCACAACTAGCAAGACTTGCGCATAGTTGTTTCAGTCTCCTTGCTGCACCATCAAAATAGCAGATATAAAACTCCCAACTCACGGAGAATTTGTAAGTTTGTGACACTTTTTTCCTGGTTTGTTTTTAGTACGGAAAACTAACATTATTTCAATTTGTTTACACTGTTTAAGAAACTAGTTTACAGAACTAAACTAGGTTATACCCTTGATTAGTACGCTTTTGTTCAATACAGTTTTTGATTTAATATGGCTTGCATTTTGAAACCAATTATAATTCATATTTAAAATTTAATTTAATAGAGATTGATAACGGCGTTAGAGTAGCTATAGAAGCCATTGACTTTTTATGCGGTTGGCTGTTCTTTAAGATGACACAAACATCGTAATGGTGTAAAAACATAGAAACTAACTGTTGTACTGTCTTTGCATTCCACTAACGTCTCTATAACCGTTAGTTATGGACAAAAGAAAGGCCGATGCAATTATTGCTAACAAAAAGGGAATTCATTTAGAATCTGAGAAATGATAAAGAAATATGAAACCAATGATCGCAAAGTAAAGATTAGCCGTGACTTTGATTTCAGTGAATTTACCGTATGAAATATTATAAAGCATGCATTAAAGATTAAGAGTGATTATAAATTATATTATCTTCTGTATTAATAATAAATACAACTTGAAATTAAATTACTATAACAACGGAAGTGAAAAGGCTTTCATGCATTTAGACTGAAGACAAATTAGAAGTTTGTTCACCTTATTACGATAGCTAAGCGGATTACACGTAATGCATTGATTCCCCGGCACCTGTATTTACAAAGTCTTGCCAAATTAACAATTTCGCAGGATCAACCAAGTCGAGTAAATAACTTTATAATCCGCTTATAGTCCCCCATTTTATCATCATTTGGTTATGTTCATAATTTTTCATAGTTTTTCTAATGCTCATTTTCTTCTTGGAGTTAATGTTTACGCAGAATTTCTAAATTTTATTTGTTTACTTTTTCATATCGTTAACAGCAAATGAATTAATACCAGGTATGTCACAAAAATTATGAGTTTTTCTATCAGTTCAGCGGTGCTGATCTGTCTTGCGCGGAAATGTCGGTGAACAGGGGGAGGCTCGTTTCCAACAACGGACCTTATAGAGCTGATTGATGATGATGATGATGATGATGATGATGATGATGATGATGATGATGATGATGATCCTATACAATAGTAGATCAGGCTCACTCACGGTTTTGTATTCCAATCATGGCTTAGTTTCTGTGCTTAACTGTAGACTGTTGCGAGACAAGAACGGATAAAATGTTTCTTCCTTTCATAATCCGACCGTGTCCATCTTTCCCCAAAGCTGATCAGACGTTTCACTTGCACAGGATTATTACTTGACTAAGAGGATTTCGATACAAGATGCGATGTTGATAGGGTAATTTCTGTCTTTCAATGGAATTTCTTTTACTTTCTTTTTCATATCACGAGTTATTTCCCATTTGATTATTTTTTGCATCTTTTCCTGCCCTCTTCCTCTTTTTCAAGTTCTTCTCTCTTTCTTGTATTTTCCTTTTCGAGCATTTTAAAAAGATTTCTTCTTAAAGTTTTCTTTCTTTCTTTCTTTCTTTCTTTCTTTCTTTCTTTCTGTCCTGTCAAATCTAATTCAAAGGATGACCTACAGGCAGAACAGAACACCAGTAAAAATTTGATCCACCGCTTGTCTGTGTAACATGTCACTAAAATCCCACTCTCCGTACAGTCCATTAGTCCTTCAATTTGCAGATCAGTGTTTAGATAGGCTAAAACGCCTTTCGCCTACAAGATCCCCAAGACTTGGGCCGAATATCGAAACCGGAATCTAGTTTCACAGAGCATGGCAGAAGGATTAATATGGTGATCAGGAAACGACCTGCCTGTCGCTGTGTACCTGATTTGCCCATAGATTTTAGCAGCTTTGGGCAAGTGCAGAGGTTCAAAGGTACTTTAAGAGAGCATCTTGAAGAGATTTAATTTGTTGACCTCGAAGACTTGAAGCCTCATTGCCGGATCTGCTGGAGATGGGTGGGGAGAAGATGAATTGGATTTTATGTGTATGCAAAGCGAGTTAATTATGAATTGGTGAAGGTTTGTTATACGGGAAAGATTAAGTTACAATGGGTTTGGGTTAAATTGGAGGAAACTAATCTGTTTAGGTAGGAGGGAGTAAGAGAAAGGGAACAAAAGAGGGGTATAGAAAGGAAGGATAAGGAGAACATCAAGTGGATAGAAAGCGAAAGAGTAGAGTAACCAAGGAGAGCAGACCTGAGGGAGATACCAGTATTTAAAGAAAAGAAAGAGAGAGTAAGATGAAGTTGGTAAGATGAGAAGAAGAGTTAAAGAGATGGAGAGAAATGGAGAAAGAAGAAGAAGAAGAATAACATTGTAAAAGAAAAGGGGAATTACATAATGAGAGGAGCAGCGAGGTCAGGGGTAAGAAAGAGTTTTCGTTTGAAACGGGAAGAAAAATTATTTTCTAGACAATTTGCTCACGTACGTATTTAGGCATGAATATAGTGTGGCTCTCGATGTCGACAGTATGAAATCAAATAATGGATAATTTTATATCCGACAGAATATGATATTTATAATGACATTTATTAGTTGAGAACCTATATTTGAAGAAATATACGAACATGAGAATGGAGAAGCCAACAAAGTGTAGGA
>VCCN01001001.1:809382-837732 GCA_006491835.1 Architeuthis dux | reverse complement strand
TTAGACAATGTGGAAAAGAAAGATTGAGAAAAGCGTGTTACTATCGTGTTTTATTATCATGAAGATAACTCTTTATGCATTTCGTCGTTGTGAACATCATCAGAAGAGATTTGAACATAGCAGAGTCGTGCGATGATCCATGCTGTGTAAATGAAATCAGATATGTTTTGTATGTTTGGGTGATCTAGTTTGTTCTAATTAAATTGAACAAATTAGATCAACTCGAATAATCTTAAAGTGAAACTGGTTGTTCAACTCGTTGTGGATCAATACAAAATGTATATATATATATACCATATTGAAACTAGAATGGTCGAAGCTGACAACGCTCGTTTCATTGCTTCACACAGCTTGTCAAGCCAGCAAATGGTAGGTTTTCCCCCTTCTGACAGTGAGATGTCTCCCTTTGATAAATTCTATTGTCTTGGTAAAAAGAAGTTTGTAGTAGTAAATAATTACTATTCTCTTGTATGTTACTTTTACTAAGAGGAGGGAGAGGGTGGAAATCTTTCTGGGAATACTAAAGAATGACCAGGTCAAAAGTGGGGAAGGGAGACATCCCACTGTCAGAAGAGGTAAAACCCTACCATTTGCTGGCTTGACAAGCTGTGTGAAGCAGTGAAACGAACGTTGTCAGCTACGACCATTCTTGTTTCAATATGGAATATTCGTTCCAAATGATAGTGTTAATTATATATATATGTGTGTGTGTGTGTGTGTGTGATAATTATAAAGACACTTATTAATTGAGAACCTATATTTGCCCGGCGCCGGTGTGAACGACCGCTAAACGAGAAAGGGAAGAAACAGAGAGAAAGAGAGAATAACAGGAAGGAAAGCGAGAAGAGAAACAGGGAATACAATTATAGAGCTTCTCTTTTATTTTTAGACAGGTTGTTTTTTCATCAGGTATTTTTCCTTTTTATGAAGATATATACTAAAGATGACGTAATTTGTTAATACAATTAATCTTGGAGCAAAAAATAATAAATAAACAAAAATTGTTGTATTTATGTTTGGCTTGAAAGAAGTCTTAAAATGTTCCTTTCGTATCCAATCCTATCATACGTAGATATAAACAGAAACAGGTCTGGTTAGTCGTTCAATAGAAACCGCCACGTGACAAACGTCTTTTGGCAGCATGTCCTGTTGGGGGTGATCAATTAAAAAATAGGAAAAGAAGGGGTGACCAATGAATAAGTTACTTCTCTCGCATTTTGATCATTAAAAATTCTGAATTTTCAAAAAACAAGCGGACACAAACTAAGGGATCAATTTAGGATGTAAATTGAACCTACCTCTAAAATCCTATTATGGGGTTAATTTTCAAAAACTAAAAAAAGTTTTTTTTTAGATATAGTAAGGAGTAAATATTGAATACATACATAGCCAGCCAGCCAGCTTAAAAACTGAAGAAACCTATGTTGACAGTTTTGATGATAGTTTTGGTTGACAGTTTCCAATAAGAAGAGATGGTCGTTGATAAAAAGAGTGTCGTTAAATCTAAACATAGTTGATTACTTGATAAGGTCTTTTTTTATTCAACTGGGTTCTGGATTTTAAGTTGAAAATTATACCAAGACAAGTTAAAAAGCTGAAAAAAATTGAAATGTTATCGAAGAGAGAAAGAAAAGAACAAATTATAAATGTTTGAAACACAGCGATTCAGGTGAGGAAACCGAGATGGATTGGTGGAATACAGAAACAGAGAGAGAGAGCGAGAGAGAGAGAGAGAGAGAGAGAGAGAGAGAGAGAGAGAGAGAGAGCGAGAGAGAGAGAGAGCGAAAGGAATTGCAGAAAGAGAGCGAGAGATGATGGAGAGGGAGAGAGACAGAAAATCATCAGAGAGAGAGAGAGAGAGAGAGAGAGAGAGAGAGAGAGTGTGTGTGTGTGTGTTTTGAAGGAAACTGAAACAAAGAATATATGCCAACTTCGTGACTCAATGCAGCAGACATTTTGCAGAGATGCTTTCAAGTTTCCCAGCCATTTTTATCCGCCCTTTGATTCCTTCAATCCAATTATCACCTGGCGATTGGCAAATAAATACTAATTGCTGTTTACACCTACATTTGCCATGTAACATAATTGTTCTGTCATTATTAGATTTGTAAGAATTTCTTTCTTTCTTTTTATTTTATTTCGTCCTTTCTTTGGCTTGAGTTTTTTGCTTCATAGCATTTCTGTTTTTCTTATTTCTTCTTCCTAAAGATCTTTCTTTGTTTATGCCTTCATTTTTAGATGTTTATATGGTATAGCCCATAAATAAGTACACCCATACCAATATTTTATAGAAAGTTAATTTTCTTCTAAACCAAATATGGCAGGATTTTATTATTTCTAGTGGAACATTACACAATAAAAACAGATATTATCAGGTATTATTTATGATCAAACTTTACAGCATTGAAACTCTGTTGCCAATCATATTTTTTGTTGTACTGTTGTGTTGTACTCATCTTTGGACGGCAACATATTCATATTTTTGGCAACAGAGTTTCAATGCAAAAATATGAATATGTTGCCGTCCAAAGAGGAGTACAACACTACAAAAATATTTTTGGCAACAGAGTTTCAATGCTGTAGAATTTGGTCATAAATAATACCTGATAATATCTGTTTTGAGTGTGTAATGTTCCACTAGAAATAATGAAATCCTGCTATGTTTGATTTAGAAGACAATTAACTTTCTATTAAAAAGTGGTAGGGGTGTACTTATTTATGGGCGATAGTGTATCTCTCTACTGTCTTTTCTTATACTTGTAAAAAAGAAAGATTTTATAAAATTGCTTTTTCCTTTTTTTCCTTCTCTCCCCTTTTCTGTTCCTTTCTTCCTCTTCCCCTTTACATTCTTAAAACCCTTCTTCATCATTTTATCTTCTTAATCTCTTTGTTTTTTCTATCACAATTCCTTTTGTCATCTCTCCTTGCCACATGGAAACAAAGAACCAAGACTCGATGCTAATTGCAGACGGTCACATATTCGAAGTTCCAAATGCAGGTTTACAAGTTGTAGAAATAATGAGCTAAAAGCCAGGTTCGAAGTAGAATTCCATGTTCGAACATTGCGCTAATGCACATATAATGCGGGGGCGTCAGAGTCAAAGTAGGCTGATGCATACGCATCCACTGGCATTACCACAGGAGTGTGAACGAGTGCATGTCTGTATGCATGTGTGTGTGTGTGTGTGCGCGCGCGCGTAAAACAAACAGTTTGCAGCTATTGTTTATTAATGCCTTCATAAAGGATAGTAGAACAACCACATTGCGAATATAATCAGTTGATGAAGGGGGAAAGCGTGAGAGATTAGCTGAAACGTGAGCGGTTCTGAGATGTACTTGCTTTAAAAGAGTGAAATACCCTATGCACAGTTATATAGCGGTTAATGGGCCTGTCTGTGCAGAGAACGTGGTTGTTTGTAACAGGTGGGTATTGCAGATTGTACAAGAATTAGGGAACTTTTGCATTGTCTTAAAATCTGGATGTATTTTCTTCAAAGTGTGTGTGGGTGTGGGTGTGAGTGTGTAGTAGTAGAATATGTGGTGAACGATGTTAAATTTTAAAATATCAATTCATTATGATTGTTATAATAATAATAAGTTTCATGATCATTTTTATTATCACTGGTGTTAGTAGAAAAAGAAAGCTTTTGTATAAAAAGAATGTTTCGATAGATGGCACAATTGGGAACACGGGATCGGTGAAGGAAGTTCAACTGCTCACGACCGCTGCTAATGTCACTATTGCGCAACTCGTCTTGGGAAAGGCATGAATTCAATCCTTCCAATGTACCCCGTCAATCACATTGACCATAGTCTTATTATGCTACAATGCTATACAGCAAGGATAGAGCGATGTTGTGAAACTATTTTAGAAAGATCTTTTTAATAGTTTACAATTAAATATTCTTAAATGAGAATGTAATAATAGCATAAGGCAAATAAAATTATCTACATATACATATGCTTGAGCGTATCCTACATACTTACGGTACGCTTAACGCTTTTCAGTGTTCTTATATTCTTCCACAATATACTGACTCTCCCGTCAAGAGTTACTTTACTTCCTTCGAATCATTTACTGATTCTATTAGTATTAAATATTATGCTATCCAATGAAAAAAGATTTTGATATCTGAATACACTTGCTCAACCTGCTTTGTCACTTTATGTGGATTTTACCACTATCAAGACATTGAAAAATGTATGAGCTAAAATAATATAACCGAACAGAGAAGAAAGCCTAGATAGAAAAGGAATATCTTTCACAAGGAATATTGTTTTTTGGTTGTTTTTTTTTGGGGGGGGGGGGTATTCTTGAAAATGAAAGATAATGATGTTTTTAAAAGAAAATGTATATAAATCCGTAAGTGCAAACGTACATATTTAAAGTTACAGTTTTAAACACAGATGGAAAAATCCCTATATAAAACTAAATTTTTAAATGGAGACGTGTGCGTTTGTGATGACTTTTCGGTATATTTAAATATATGAATTGCACCATGTTCACTTCTTAAACTTCAGAAATGCTCCGTGAAAATTTCATGAAGCAAACTAGTAACAACAATGGCAGAAACAGTATGGCGAGGTTCCAGCAGAACACAGTGAAACTGAAAACGAATGAAAAGCTGGGGAAATATTGGGACCTTGTTATAGAACTGATAATATTGCTGTATATACAGTTGAGCCCATCATTATTGGTGCGCTTGGAACAGTTCCGAAGAACCTTAAAAACAGATTGGAAGAATTGGAAATCTAAGTACGAATTGAAACTATCTAGTGAGAGCATTGCTAAACTCAGCAAGAATGCTGGGGGAACTGCTGTCAAGTATTGACGAGTACAGCGCGTACATACCCATGACAATCAGGGTGTTTAGAGAGCAAACAGACATTTAAAAAAAAATATATTTACTTTTTCAATCTTCATGAGAAGTAATATTTCTCGCGAAAAGTTTGTTTTCTTCTGGTTTGCTGTTTTTGTTTTCTTAACTCTATGACTAACTATTGCATGACTGGAAATACTCGTCGACATGATGAAATGCACACGAAGTGATAAAATATTGTCATAAAAATAGGAGAACTTATTATAACATTGATTGAGCATATTACACTGACACCGTCTCCATCAGAACCACAACGAAACAGGTACACAAATGGATAAAAATGCAACGAGAAATATAACGAAGAAAATGTTGATTGGCCTCAAATATTAGTTTTCCAGTTAAATTTAATTTACATTTTGGGGATCAATTACATTCTGTACAAGTCAGTAAGAAAATGAGAAAACGTTAAAAGGTTTGATTGAGCTGAATCTTTATAACAGTGGCTGCTTCAAATGGTTTGACCTGTAATTGTCAAATATCCCTAGTAATACTTACAAATTAAATTATGCTTATTTTTATACTCTCCTCTAACACATCATCTCTAGTATCACCACTCACTTTACTCCTCAAGGATTCGTTAATGGTGTGAAAACCGCGCGCGTATGTATGTGTGTGTGTGTTTATGCGCGCGCGCGCGCGTGTGTATGTGTGTGTGTGTGTGTGTGTGTGTAACGCTTTCAGTGTTTTTGTAGGATAATTTGTGCCAGTGAAAAATAGTTGTATAGGTCTCACCCTACATCTCCTTTCTATTCAGTTCTAATTATAATTGTCTTTGATAGAAAAATAACTATCAATGTTATTCGATGATGTCGTTAAAATGCACTGGGATCAACTTTTGACAAAGTTGTAATATATTTGCCATAATTATTATTTCACCACCAACAACTTTAAGTTGTGTTGGCCACATGCATGGCCATGCAAACTGTAAGAGTTGGGATTATAGAGTTGAGCCGACAAGTAGAGCAAGTAAAAAAAAGGAAGAATTTATGGATGAAATATTGCTCTCCATGAAGTTGTTGAAAACCAAGGATAATGGTGTTTAAATGTATAAACATTTGTAAATCACACTTGCGCCTCTGATGAAAAGAATCTTGCCCTGGAAAATGTTTGCATTATTTATACCTGATTAGCAGATGGAAAGCTGCAACCTGAAGAAAAAAAGACTGAAAGCGCACAAAATAAAAGAAATAACGGACTAAATAATCTAATGCCTGTAGATAAAATCATCCTAAAAGAAGTGAAAACAAGAAGAAAACAAACCTTCTACAGCAGGAAAATATAGCTTTTGATATCTTAATCATAGATTTTATAGACACTAAAAGTAAGTGACTAATGCAAAACAACTCAATGCCCATAATAAATCCGTAGCAGAGGTCAACATAATAAGGAGAAGCTTTCAGGTTTTTATATTATTTCCATTTTTTGCCATAGCATTGATCTCACTCAATAATAACGAAAGTAGTTTTTACCGACAGGTAAATGTGGAAACAATGAGAAAACAGAAACAGAAAACAAGCAAACAAACAAAAATAAACAACAGAAAACAAACAAATCAAAAAAGACAGAGAAAGCAGAACTACTGAACGAATCTTTTGGAGCATGTCATGCAGTTGCAGGAAAGAATACAATATAAAAATCAAAGTGGTTGACCAACCGGAAAAAAGAGTTAAGTGAGATCGAAGATTTGGAATACAAATATATACCCTCAGAAGATCTTCAAAATTGCAAACAGGAAAGAGCCAAACCACGATAGGTCTTACTTCAAGAGATTCACAGCAATGCTTGAAAGACTAACCCAGAAATTACACAAATACCCGATGGAAGAAAGAATCTGCGAGTGGATGACAAAATGCAGGATGACCCTGATCTAAAAAGACGCCCCAAAAGGAACAATTGCAGTTAATTACAAGCCTGGCAAATGACGTGAAAAACAACAGGACAACTTGTGGAGGAGGAGATTTATTATTGGCTACAAAACTGGGGACTTCTACTCGAGGAGCAGAACGAATTTCGAAAGGAACAAATGACCCATTATTTAAAAATAAAAAAATCCGGGAAGAAGTAAAAGCAAGGAAGAATAATCTAGCTATGACATGGAGTGACTACTAAAAAGCCGACTACATGATCCAACCTTGGATATCAGAACGCTTTAATATGTTAAAAATATAAGAACATGTAGTGAAATTCATTACAAATGCAATGGGAAAATGGAGAACAGAAATTACTACATGAAGACAATATCTAGCCGTGGTCAATATAATACGAGGCATCTTCCAGGCAGACCCACTCTCCCGACTACGTTGTGTAATAGAAATGATACATCTTAATTGCATTTGGCAAAAATGTAAAGGAAAATATAAATTCACTTATTAAATTCAGTTACAGGAAAACCTTAACAGCCTATGTATACGAATGACTTGAAAAATATTTGCCAAAATGAATCGAAAGCTTTGATCCAAACAGTCAGAAATCTTAGCCAAGATATTGAAATGGGACTCAAGGGTGAGAAATGTAAAATGCTAGTGATGCACAAACAAAACAGAAAGCAGCTGAAAGTTTTCAAATACCTAACAAGAAAATCATCAGCACATTGAACGGAAAATAATGCTATATTTCGGAATATTGGAGGCAGACTCGCTGAAACCGAATGTATGAAAAGAATACTTCAGAAGAACACGGAACATTTTGGAGAGAGTCTCAATGACAGAAATATGATCAAAGGCATACTCATATGGGAAGTATCTATAATAAGATGTTCAGGACCATTCCTAAACTGGACAAGGGAATAACTGAGAAATTTAGATCAAAGAACGATACGTTGATGATTATGTATAAAGCCTTACACCCGATAAATGATTTTGACAGATTATATGTGAAACAGAAAGAAGATTGTGTCGCCTCGATTATCAAAGGACTTTAGGACTAAACAAGTCATATTAAAGAAAGGCTGTTGATGACAGCCAAAGGCTGCAGCAAAATTGACAGGGGAGCTAATGTTGGATCAGAAATTTGCAAAACGAGAAGCTAAAATGTAAGAAAAACATATCCATGGAGATTTTAAGAGACAAACAAAAGGAATCGCGGACTAAATGATATGGGCATGGTTTCACAGAGGACACTGTCGTATTAGCATTCCTATTAATGTCGCCTGAGCAAAAATATATTAGAACTAAAGTGCGTAGAGATATATGAATGAGCGAATGCAGCAAATTGGCTCAGCAAAGGAGAACAAAAACAGGCATGTTTGGTGGGGGAAAGGTGATCCCCTCGGAATTGTGCAAGCGACTGAAATTTAACCATGCATTCCAATGGTATATGCAATAATCAGAAGCTGTCCAAGGGAGAGAAAAAATGTAAAATTCTCCGGGTGTTTGAAATGCAAACAGATCACTCAATCTAGTTCAGGAGACACAATTTAGTCATCGTGAACAAACAGAAAGGATATTTCAGATAGAGAATGTTGCTGTCTGAGGAAAATCCTGGAAAAATATCAAAATCTTGCTACAGAACTGTAGAGATTATGGAATATGAAGCTGACAGTTGTACCAAACATTATTTGCTCGCTTGGAATGTCCTTGTGAAGATGACGGAAGAATTAGAAAGTCAAGGAAGAATCGAAACCATTCAAACGACAGAACTACTAAAATCAGCTTGAATACTAAAGAAAGTATTGGAGTATTGAGGATACTTGTTGTCAGTTGATCTCCAGCGAAAGCTACCAAATTTGTGTAAAAACTGAACGAATACAATAATAATAATATATTTGTTGGACTCTTTATGTACGCCTCGGCCAGGATCATGCTCAGTTTATAGCTTACATAACTACATTATATCACCATCTGTGTTCCAAAGATACAACGGTTGAGTAAACAATAAGAATTGAACTCCTTAACAATAGCTTGAGAAAATATCTCGTTAACTACCAGGCTAATGATTCCTGAGGGGAATTCGTTGTAGTACAGAGGCTCTTGAGATCGACCTCGATCTTCACCTGCCAAGAAACTAATCTTGTACCACACTACTACTACTACTACTACTACTACTACTACTACTACTACTACTACTACTACTACTACTACTAATGACTAGCACTGCAAGGGAAATTATGAATCATCGCCACCCATATATGCTGTGTGGGTGTGACCAATTATAAAGTTGGAAAAAAGGGTGATCAATGAATAAGTTACTACTCTCGCCTTTTGTTGGGCACTAAAGAGTCCAAATTAAAAACAAACAAACAAGCATGAACGCTGCTTTACACAAACTAAGGGATCAATTTAGCATAAACTTACATTGAAAATTGAACCCCCCCTCTAAAAACCTATTTTGTGAGGGCATTTTCAAAAAACAAAATAACCATTTCCCCTACCCATTGAAGGGAGTGTGTGTACAACATTTCAAGTTTCTACTATGAATGATTAGAGATGAGTCCGGATACATAGATACATATAAATGTCAGAACACATGAATAACCTAAACCCAGCAAAAAACCTGTGTTGTGGGTAGCGGTGAATAATAATAATTAATAAGTATTCGGGTATAAAGAGAAAATGTAAGAAAAGCTGAGTTTCAGAAAAAGGTAGTAGTAGTAGTAGTAGTAGTAGTAGTAGTAGTAGTAGTAGTAGTAGTAATAATAATAATAATAATAATAATAATAGTAATGTTTCTGGCAAGTAGAGATATATAATTGAGTCAAAAATCGATAAAAATAAGTAACAATCTTCGATCAATAAATGACAAACCATGAAAAAAGTTCTCCCTGAAAACCAATTAGTCTTGTCAACGCCTTCTATTATTAGCCAAGTTATGAGTGAAAATCATATTCTTTTTGTCCTCACTGACGTATGCGCACGCGTAACTTACACATTTTTCTCATTTCCGGTTGATAACGTAGTGTTATTTTTTTTATAACTCTTGATTAAACTTTGCATATTTTATACTAAAGCCATATTGTTTTTGTCTATTTTCCTTTTTCGTCCTTGTTTACTAGGTGTTGTGAAATAGAATTTTTATTATTTTCCCTTCTAAGTTGTTGTATCTATGCTAATATTTGAGCCTTCTGTTTGTTTGTCCGTGCCCCTTCTCCGCTAAAACTACAAGGACTATCAACCTAATATTCTGCATGTAGACTGAGAAGAGGTCAATTTCCCACATATGCTATGTGAAGTTGACTTCGGAGGTCATTCTAAGTCATTTCCCAGCCACTCTCTGGTTCTAAACATTGGAAAGAAATGATTTTTATATTACGATTTTCTCCTATAATTCTTCTTACGAATGGCACAAACCTTTGTTACAATTAAATTGATTACTTTTAAAGGTTTTCGCGTTTTTTCGTCAATTAAACAATAGTAACTATTATTATTAGTAGTAATAGTAACACGCATACACACAAAGTCGTTGTCTGTGTAGGGAATATGCATCCTCTTCCACTTTTTTCACGGCGGGCGATTTGAGTTTACTTAACGACTACTTAAGGGGCAAGCAAAAAGTGTAGACTACTACAGGTGATAATTCGAAGTGAACGAATAATAATGTTTTGGTTTTTACATTGAGATTATTAGAGATTACACAGAAACATTACATACACTTCTTTTTACGAATAAAACGGTACAAATATATACCTTCACACACCTTTCAATACCACTTAGACTATTTATTATGCCTTATTCTTTACATAGTGTAAGCAACTTCTTCAAATACAACATTATCTGGTTCTAAACACTGGATACACATGATTTCTATGTCATTACGAATGGGACGAAAATTTAATACAATAACATTAATATTTTTAACAAGTTCCGTGTGTCCTTTCGTCACCCATTGCTTTTCCGTTAGTCGTTGGTTGGTACCATTTTCTTTCTAAACACTTTAGTAAAGTTCTGTTTTCATTGCTTGCGATTATTTGGGTTTTTTCTTTGCCTAGATTATGTCATGGCCGATTCCACCATTTTTAGCAGGGTGGGCTCCTATTCAATATATTTCTTTTTAAAATTAAATACATGACCAAAACAGAAAGAAATATTTCCCGATATTCATTTCCGACGCTTTCCATTAAAACTTTTTCAACAACGGAGAATTCTTTGCATTTTTCATATAAATTATATTGTCTATTCATTCCAGAGTGGTGTGTGTGTGTGGGGGGGGTACATCTATTGTGTTACAATGGTCCGTTCTTTTCCGTCAATTAATTCCTTTCTTGAGGTCCACGGATTCTTAACGTTGTGAAGGTGAATATCTCTACTTCTTTGTTCTACCAAGACGATACCAAAGTTCTTCTTGCATTTAAACCCCTTTACTGCTTACCGATACTGGAGTCTGTCCCACGTGTGGTCAAAAGATTATGTGTTTCCAACGCGAAGTTGTCATTTTTTCATTTGTTTTTCTTGCTGAAAAGGGAAGACACAGTGGAATATAAAAGAAGAGAAAGGGAGAGCTGGAGAGTAACCAAGGAGATTGGCCTAATCTTCGCAGCAGTCGGAATATTCATATAATAACGAAAGCTTCACTATTAATGAGGTATACATAATTTTTGAAGGCCTTCTTGGTGGGTCGGTGAATCACGCGTTTGCCTTCACTGCATTCAGCGTCTGAATCCAGCTGAAAAGCTAATCTTTCGAATATTGATCTTTAAGATAATATTACTCCTTTTAAATGTTACAAATCACATTTTTAGTATATATTCAACTTTATTCCGCGTTCCTGTTCCTACTTTCTGTTGCATTATGTATCTGTATAAATACTGCAAAACCTCTCAGACTTAATAGATGTCGGACAGAATCAACTTCGGCACAAGGTCACATCAGTGAAAAAAGAACTCTCTAGCAATAGCTTGCGAGACTAACACGCTATCCATTGTTATAATACCAGTTAAATGATTACATACATTCACACATAGACATACATGCCACACATGCCAACATATTAATACTTCCATACATAGAGACTTACAAACACACAAACTATGTAAACATGCAACGGAATCCATAAATATTTATGTATATCATATGTATATCTAAATATTAATACATCAGATTTCCTTTTGCCCATCGTAACAAACATGTCAATGAGAAGAAAGAACACCGGAAGAATAAATCGTCTAATATTCTGTTATTTATTGCAAAACAATATTCTTTTAAAACTTTTCTTTTCCCCCGAAAAATTCTGAATTCCAAAACAAAGAAAGAAGATGGGAAGAAGAGGAGCTGAAGAAAGAGAAGAAGGTGAAAAAGCTTTGAGGGAAATAATCATATAAAATGACCTGACCGACATCAGGGATTCAGGGGAGGAAAATGTATTCAAAGAGACATGAAATGATCTCAATGGTGAAACCTCGGGAAAGAAAAACAATAAAACCACTGGTTGCTACTCGTTAATTTCGAGTGGTCATCGGCGGAAAGGCATGGACATAAATTTCCTGGAAAAACACAGCCATTCCCAGTTATCTTGTTCCTCTTAACTTGTATGGTGCAATTTGAAAAGCGTGAGATGCTGAGCAACAACACTACTCGGAGACATGGGTACATATTTTAGCTGGGTTTAAGCTGCAGCTTATTTAAAGTTTAATTCTTTTTTGAAAGCCCATTATTTTGTCTTCTTGAGCATTGAAAAGATCGGATGCAAAGTTTAACTGAAGCTTTTTTCGTCTTACAGTCATCGGAGGAGAAGCGTCAGATGTAATCCAGATTTGAAAAACAATATCGTTTAGGAGATTTGAAATCACGCCAGGACATTGTCTTAAGTCATGACGTATAGCAAGACATTCTTCGCACCTTTGACTTTTGGAGTCGATCTGCATTAAAATCTAAAAGCCGATATTGTGCAGACAGAAATAATTTTTTTTTTCGCTAAAACTATTTAACTGACATTCGAGTACGTTTTAGATCACCAATCCAAAAGACGTCAAATAAAGATAGATAGCGAGAGAAAGAAAGACGTTTTAAAATAACTGAAACAGACGATCGATCCCGTGGCGAAATTAAGAGAAGAATTAATATATATATAATGAACAGTGTGAATTTCTTGGTTCACTGTTCGTAACACTGTCAACGATTTAAAGTAACACTTGACTCACTCACTCAGGGGTAAAGATTATGCTGATAAAAGTACCACATTCCCACCATTTGAAACTATAGACTCTTCAACTAAAACCAATTTGCTATTATTTCTTCTTAGAAATAGTTTCATAGAAATTCAAATATATCCGTGAATCTTTTCACGGGTATTAACTAGCATATATATATAAGAGAGAACGCTAGAAAACGAGAAATGGAAAAATGTGAGAAATGCATTCATATATGGAAAGAGGAAGAAAGAATCATTCGGGTGTCTGGCTCTAATGAAAATGAAATCTGTGACATTTTATCGATTGTAATTTTCCCTGGCAGGATTATCCTTGAGCCTAGTTATTAATATCGCAGCGACACTTCGTCTACAGCTAAAAAGTGTTATTGAACATCAACAAAAATATAAAGAGAAAAAAAAAGGTTTAAGCGCAACCCAAATTCCCCTGCCTTGGCTCCAGACACGAGATTTTCTCTCTAGCCCGTCTGGATCGCAAAATACCAAGTATTAAAATAAACTTCAGTGTATTTAATCTGAGAAAATACCGTCGGCACTGATCTAATAAACTGCCAGGAAAGTGGTTTAGAAGCGGCTGGACTAGTGTCAGTCAACTTAATTTACTGTCGACAGTTCAATATAGGATAACCCTGATCGCATCTCAGGAGGAAACAGTACAATTTATTGAGGAGGATCGAGAAAATAATTTGATATTTATACAGTTTGGGTTTTGTGATCTTTGATCCAAAACACCTCATTAACTAAACAATGTTATTGTGATCAATATGGGACTTAAACCAATGTACCCGGTAGGTGACTTGTTTAATATAATTAAAGAATGAAAATTACTCATTTTAGAACTTTTCATGGTATATCGACTTCTAAAAGATTTTTTAATTTATAAAGTTTTCGCTCAGATAACAGCATTTTAGTTATTCCCTGGTATTCACAAGCGAGGCTCAAGTTTGAACGCAAAATCTTGAAAACAGAAGCATTTAACTTTCTGATTTTCGTTTTTTCATACATCATCCAAATTTTCATATTCCATTCACTTTTAAAAGTAAGTTGCGGAGTGCTACACCGCCTTCGTCAGTGTTGACAAAGAACTGTTCACCCTTTGTCACCAACACGTAGTTTTTATCGTTTTTCACACTTTTCTGTTTCCATGTAAGAGTGAGGGTTGAAGTTCTTAGGTCTTCTATTGATTGGATTAAAGTTAGGAATTTTTAATTCCTCCAAAAACTGTCTATTCAATATCAAAGCAAGCCTGTCTTTTTTGCAATAGGGAATATCAGTTTATTGCTTGATGATAAATAACTTACACCTCCGAGATACCACGTGTCACTTTCAGAATTATATTTGGTGAGGTGCTAGGAAGATAATCATGTGTTGGTTCTACTTATTAGAAATTATCGCTGTGAATTGCCTTGCTTGTTTTGAGGTTAAACGTACTGTTAGGATACGATGACTGTTAAGATTATCAAAATTATTTTTTTATTTTCGGAAAAATAGAACGATGAACTGAACTCAAATCTTATTATTGTAGTGTAGACATTTAAGTCTTTCTTTTCTGAGGACGAATCAGCTCCTAGGATAAACTGTCCGCGGAAAATTTGCCTTAGCCTGACAGACAGACCGACAGACAAAATTCATGATGGCTATAATAAAGATTCCATTATTCACAAGTGTTCTCTTGTGCAAACGACGAAGAATGCATCACATTGTTGGAGCTCAAAGTATTCGAAAAATGATCGCTTCATCTTTTGAATCGATATACTCTTGTAATTCCTCCACCTTTCGTGACATTTACATATACAGCTTCAAAGAAGAGAAAATAAACAGGTCTGGTTAGTCACTCAATAGAAACCGCCATGTGACCAACGTCTTTTGGCAGCATGCCATGTTGGGGGTGATCAATCAAAACATTGGAAAAAGTGTGATCAATGAATAAGTTACTTCTCTCGCCTTTTGATCACTAAAAAACCAGCGTGAATGCTGCTGGACACAAACTATGGGGATCAATTTAGCATAAACTTACATTGCAAACTGAACCTATTTAGGGAGAATTTAAAAAAAAAAATTTTTTTCATAGACATAATAAGGAGTAAATGTTTAGATTTCCATCCCTATAGCTCAATCGGTGCGGCCTATACACGTAATACATACATACATACATAGAAAGCCAGCCAGACCAACTTGAAAACTAAAGAAACCTATATTGGCAATTTTGGTGACAGTTTTGGTTGACGGTTTCTAATAAAATCAAATTTGCTTCAGCACACCAGTGGTAAATGCTAATATCAAAGAATGTAGTGACCTTCTTCTCTTAGTACAATGCATAGATGATACTATGTGGAAGTGGGACCTCCACATATCCCTTGAGTGAGGATTAAGACTATCCTTCTTAAAAGTAATATGCACACTTTTAATGCAACTGGCGTCTTAATGATTAAGATTTTCATTCTGGTTAATCGCATTTAACCTTTTCAACATGTATTATGCCACCACATCTCGCCCCCCCCCCTTCTTTCATGACAAAGCGATGCTGCTCTTCGCCTTTCCTCTCGGGAAAAAGATTTGTTGTTAAGGTAATTGAAAACCCGGATTGGAACATTTACTTAAAGTCTTCCAAGTCTGGCGTAAGATTACAATTGTTCGTAGCTACTTCTCTTTCAATCAGACTGCGTATTGGGACGTGGCGAGAGAATGGCATTAGCAAAATCTTTAATTAAAAAAAAATCAGTTTCGTATGAAATACTGGAAAGCCTTGAAAACTGCGGCAAAGCAAGTCCGACTGCAGAAATGTACTCTTGCGATCTCAACTGGTTTGAAGAGTTGCTTTACAGAAATGTGTGGCCTGATATAAGAATCGCTCATTTCGGAAAACATAGGAAAAAAAGAACAGTGTTATCCATGTTGCAAGCATACAAACAAAATTGAATCACACCGGAAGTACAGGAGACTTGACTTAAAAAGCACGAATTTTGCCTTTAAGATAGCATCGACGCAACATCAAATCTAATTTAAACTAATTTTACGATGCAGTCAAAATAATAAGGTGAAAAAGAAAATGAGTGCGAAGGAGAAGAAGGGGAAGAAGAAGAAGAGAAAAAGAAGCGCAAGAGGAAGAAAAATAAGAATGTGTTGAGGAGGAAGTAGGAAAAGATATGTAAGAAAGAGTAGAACTGGAAACCACGGAAGAAGACGAAAGAGAAATTGTTGGGAAGAAGATTCAGAAGAAATATAAGAGAAATATATAGAAATAAAATACGACTAGAAAGAGAAGGAAAGAAGGAATTAGTTCGAGAAAAAGAGATGAAGAACATAAAATAGAGGCGTGAAAGAAGAGAAGAGGGTACAAGTAAAATGAAGGCTTTTGGTAAGGGCGGCATTTCGCCCACAAAATCCTTTTTCTCTCTTCCCATTTGAAATTCTTTTTTTCTGATATTTATCTTATTATTCTTAGGTGAATGTAAAGATCTACACGTTGGCCATTCTTCCCTAATAATCTAATTATCTCCCTTGTTTACACTCTTCAATAAACTTTGCTTTTTTCCCCCACCAAAAATTATAACAGCAACAGAGTCAAATTTACTCCTCTCTCTTTGCCTTCAGTCTTTTCACGTTTTGCCCATTTCCTTTTGCACTTTCCCTCTCTTTATCTACCTCTCTCTCTTTCTTCTTATCCCCCCCTTGCTCTTCATTTTCTTCATTCTTTTCTTCTCCCATTTATCTCACCATTTTCATTCTTTTCTCTTTCCTTTTTCTTTCTTTTCTTCTTTATAATAAACAGATTGGCCTTTAGATATCTCACCACCCCACCAAGGCCAACATACTTACCCATAAATACATTTTATATCACATATGGACATTGATTATATCCCTATGAAATTTCTTTTGCAATCAGAAATTGTTGTCGGGCGCAGTAGAAACATGGGAATGAAAGTTAAAATGGATTTTGTTGTTTTCATGATCATTTTAAATTTGGTAGCGACCAATGCGGCCATTTTGTACACGTAGCTTTTAGATCTCTCACCACCCCATCAAGGCTTACATACCCATGGATCCATGTTTTAATAGTGGTGCGTTTTACAAAACTTATTGGTATTCTTACTAAACTAAACATTCCTAGAAGGAGAATCATGGATATTGCATGATGTGTTTTCCAGTTTCAGTATAGAGCACAAAGTAATTCGTATATTTTGATATCGCGGAAAAATAATCATATTTACAGTTCAAATGGTTGCTTATCCGTTTACAAATTTGGATGCGCTCAGTGGAAAAACAGCATTATCTTTATTTTTCAACACAAGACAATATTCTTCGTTAAAAATGTTTAATTTTCTCTCCTTTGCTTGTTTTTCTAATTACTTATAATCTTATATTTCACGATTCACTGGCTGTGGTAAATTTGATAGTTATTAAATATTGGTTGTGACAAGTCATAGCTTATTGAATGTTTGGTATTGTCACTGAAGTTTGGTTTCGTCACTAGGAACTATTTTCACTAAACTAAGTTTTTCAATACCAATGGAACTATTAATAGCTAGTAAAAGTAGTAAAGTAATTTGTGAAATAGAGTGAAGGGAATAGATAAGGAGACGTATATACTTTCGTATTTTCTGGGAAGAAATTGGAAGTACAGAAAGTGTTACGCACACTGTAGATATATGGCGAAGTACACACCATTAATGGATCTATGTATAGTAAGCTAACTCAAGACGGTAGAGTCTCTGTAGGAAGGTTTAAGCCCACCGTAAAATGTAGTTACATAGGTAGGAGGAAGTGCATCAATATACGCATAAGCTACACACACACACACGCGCGCGCGCGCGCGCGCCACACACACACACACACACACACACACATGTATAACACTATTTTGATATTTGAAATAAGAAACGAGTTATATTACATCAACGCAATGTTGAACAAGTGTTATGGATTTCATCAAATAAAGTATGGTATTTGTATCTGTCATTTTTTTTTCTATTGATACATACTTTTTGGACATGTATATTAAATGTCAAAAAACAGACGACATCAAATATTATTAAAAAAGAAAAGCAACAAAGAGAAAATGTTGCCCGAAAATCAAATTTGCCCAGTATAGAAAAACTGCCCCGGGCTCTCGTATAATTCAATTGGGCCTAGAAGAAGAATAGTGGATTTTTTTCACTTAAGATCTTTGTGTATCTCTTTGTTTCATTCATCGTTGTATGTCTTAGTCGATATTTTCTTGGTTTATGGTAGCTCGTCGATTGTCCGATGATGGTGAGCATCACCGAAGAAAAGTAGTCAGCGCTTTCAATTTTTGGCGGTAATCTGGTTTTGTGTTATTCAAATGCTTGCAGTACTTTCTTTCTGAATTGGATTCTTGAATTCCCAAACGATTAATGGTTGCTCAGCACATTTTAATGATCCGAGAAAAAAACGACATAATTAGTTTGATTGAAAGTCGATTTTGTTCATCTGTAAAATACTAAAAAACACATCTTGTAGGAAAAGATACTTTAATTCAATAGAGAGCAAAAAGCTGACAGAATGCATTTCTTTTTCGAAATAAAAGATTACCGATACAAAACACTTTTATCCTTTAATCGATCCAATGATGAAGTTTTTGGGCGAATTAAACAAGAGAGCGGTTTAATTTTGTCTGAATGATTCTCTTTCGAATTTAGGTTTAAATAACAGATAATAGAAATGAATATCGATGAGCAATCCCAAATGTTATGCTCTCCAGAAACCACACAGAAGGAAGAAAAAGCACTTAAACGAAAGAAATGACCCGAGATTAGTCTCCGAGATACTTTTACAAGTACACAATTGTGGATACTAAAGATTAGGAAGGATGATTACATGTAAAATTTGGAAAAAGTATTTATCTTGCGCATTAATGTAGATCATTGTTGGACTAAACTAAGTTAGACGCACGACCTGATTTATGTAGCACCGAATGTGAAGTGAAGACCAAACTCAAGAGGAATGAATGGCAAAACTATTGTTTAACAGCAGGTCATATTTTGAGCAGTGTTTTATCTTATAAGATAACATTCCAGATCGGAAACGGTTTTGACTTCTCTGATTAAGATATTAGTTTTTGCTCATCACAGCCAAGTCTGCTACAAAACTATGCAAGTCAGGATTATGAATTTTCGGAAGATTGTGTTGTGTTAATTCTGTAGTGGGCGAAGAATAAACCAAGAACACGCTACGGAAGTCTTCATTTGAAACCTGACCTTTACTCAAACGCGAACACCCACCCACTAACCATACTCACCTCCCTACAAAAAGTCTTCATTAAAAACTTAGCAATCATCACAAGATCATGAAAATATCTTTTATATTTTATAACCTTTACACTTTGTTTATTTATGCAAATGAAAAATCTATAATAACCAAAAGTCCAAGATCGCTGTTTTGTTTCCGTAGACAATGCAGGAAATAGTTTTGTGGAATTAGTATAACATGGGATGACCCTGCAAGTCACACAGTGCAAACAACATCAAAAGATCCGATGATGGTCGGTTGTGGTCAGTTGCTGTCTTTAACTGTTAAAGAGAGTAATTACATTCAAACCAAATTTAAAGTTTTCGAGGTGAGTGCCGAGAAGCATGGCGGAAATCGTTGGCGTTCGTAAATTTGATGGACGCCTTATAATATCAACACTTTTGTATGATATTTGATTAAACTTTCAGCGTTATTGAAATGCCATCAGTCAAGGGTCAAAAGAAAGGCTAGATTTAGTATGCCTCTCTTGGCTTCACGTATGCCAACATGAGGGAACGCAAAGTAAATAACATTTGATTGATGAACACAGCTAAACATTGCAGGAAGTTGTGCTCATTATCGTCATATTAGTACCACTTTGCGCATAGTTACACTTACTATATTTGTTCGAAGATTCTTTCGCTTCAACACTAACGCAGAGGGAAAGTGCAAGATGTTAGCCTGAATTACGAATCAAAGATCAGCCTTTTATGGTATTTAGAACGAACATCGTAAAAAGCATGTATCTCAAAACTCCCGCCTGTACATCCGTTCACAAGCATTCACAAGATAAACTTATATCCACTAGTCTTGTTGCGAGCCAGTAATATTGAATTTGTTTTTCTCTAGTTCTTAAACTTTATAACATTTGAGAAAGTCAAGAAAATCACTTTTGAATCTGAAAGAAGACGAAGATGAAAAAAGCAAGAAGCATGTATGTTAATCTATAATCATAATGATGAATGCATTTTAAAACTCAGATGAGAGGAAATGTGTGTATAAGCAGAAATGTATATGGATGATCACAAAAGCCATTTTTTCTATCCAAGTAAATCTTGGGTCTACTTACATTGGAGCAATTTCAGGCCAATTCGCCAAAGCCGATTGTAAGAGAAAACAAGGTAGGTTTCATCCATTATTCTCAGAGAACAGACATTCAATTGGAGCTACTTTTAGTTCTGTATTTTGGCAAGAGGACAGATGGGTAGAGAGGGGGGCAGTTTTCAGTGGAAGACTGTCTACAAGGAAAGGATATAAGTGGTAAGTGCAAGCAAAAAGGAAATTCTTGTCGAATTTATCTAACGCTAGATCTCTTCTCCATTACAACAAAATCTGAAAATCGAAGAATTTCATCGGAGAGTAAGATTTTGTGCTTAATTCTTAAAGGAAGTGAACTCGAGTATAAGCCTTTTTCAACGACCGGAGATGCGTGTGTGGCCGGAGATGCGTGTGTGGCCGGAGTGGAGAAGGCGTAGACTAAAGTCTTACAGAAGTTGTGAGGTGATGAAAGGGGAAATTTGAAAAGAATCTCTAAGTTTGGAATTTAGCTAAAAGTCTTTTCCTAGACACAAACAAAAAACAAACAAAATCTAGGTGTGTAGGACACCACATCAATTATATGATAACGTCAAATAGTTCAGGTTAGGAAAACTTAATCAATAGTGAGTTACATCTTTCGCCTTTTGTTGCATCACTAAAAAGTCCGAATATTAAAACCCAGAAAACAAGCGTGAACCCTGAACGCAAATTATGAGACCAATTTAGCATACATTTACTATGCAAATTCAATTTCCCCATAAAACCTATTCTGGTGGAATTTTCAAAAACGAAAAAAAGAGATTTTTCTAGACATAATAGGGAGTAAATGTTTAAATTCAGCCCTCTAGCTCCATTAGTGCGGCTTGTACGCGTGACACATACAGGACCGGATTTGTAAACTTCGTAGGTCGCTGGGCTACAGATATTGTGAAGTTCCCAGTGATATTTTCAAAAGGAAAAGTTAAAGAAATATTAAATTTAGTTTACAAGGCTAACCACAATTAAAATTCAAACATTTGCTTTGCGTAATTTCTTGGAAACAAATTTCTCCAAAATATAAATAAATTGTATCGTGTTCGATTTCCATGAGAGCTAGTCTGTTTAGTCGTTCTTGTGCCATTGTCGATCTTTGTACATTCTTTAGATGTTTAATCTTGGAGAAACTCCTCTCTCCAGTCACATTAGTTACCATTAAACACAAGTAAATCCGTAGTGTTATTTCAACATTAGGGAATGTAGAAGTTAATCTATTGTTAACTACAAGGGTGTAGATATCAGGAGCTTGCAATGTTTCATGCTTGTACCTGAATTCATCAAATTGTCCAACAAAGTTTTTAAAGTGAAGAATTTCTGGTAGAAAATCAGGCTCGATGTCATCTGAGTAAATATTCTGAAACCTAGCTGCTGCTGTTGAAATGTCTTCATCATTCATTGTTGGAAATTCGACCAGGAAACCAAACAATGAATGGACATTTGTATACGCTTTAATGCAACGAGAACGAGCTGAGCATAACTTGTCTATAATGGGTAGATATGTTTCCACCTTAAACTTATGTCTTCCTCGCAAAGCAAAATCTTCAGCATTACCATCATTGATTCGTTTTCTTTTCCAATACTCTCGTTTTTGTTCGTCACAGTATTACGTACTTTCTAATTTGTCTTTTGTTTTATTTTAAAACACTTCAAACTTATCCCACTGCGACATAGAAACAACAGTAGAGATTTAAGAAATTGAACAGCTGATTGAAGCTCTAGTGTTTCATGTTGAAGTGATTTGCTGACTTGAGTGAACCTCTCTAGTATGACAGCCCAGACGTCTGCCAAGAGAACTGTTTCCAATTTTGATAGCTGCTTGAGTATAGTGTTTTCTTCATAACGTGTGTCAGCCGTCTGATTTACATCTTCTGAGTTAACTTCAAAGCTCCTTGATAATTGCTGTACCCTTTAGACAAGGTTGTCGTGGTATCGGTCCTTGCAGACCATCGAGTATCTGATGCACTTTTAACTATCAATGTAGATTCACTTCCACTTTCAGCTTTAAGACACTGAAGCATTACTGAGCAACATTGAGCTGAACCAGAAAAAAGTTGTAAAGTTTTTGTATAAGACCAAAGAATGAAACTGACCCAGTGCAGCTTCCCACAGCACATACACCTACCAAATTAAAGGAGTGTGCAGCACATGTATTGTAATGGGCAAGATGATTGATATTGAGAATATGTGCTTGAAGCTCTTTGTAGCATCCTGACATGTGTGATGCGTTGTCATAAGATTGTTCTCTTAAATTAGCTACATCAATTCCAATTTGTTCAAAGAATGTCAAGACAATGTTGGCAAGGGCTTCTCCAGTGTGACTTGCAATGGGAATGAAAGTAAGAAGACGTTCAATAACCGTATGATCTGATTTTCCAACATAGCGAATAACTACAGTGAGCTGATCAGTGTGAGATAAGTCTGGTGTTGAATCAACACTCAGAGAAAAGTATTTGGCTTCCTTGATTTCTTCTACAATGGTTTTACATACTTTGTTTCCCATAATCTCTATTACTTCTTCTCTTATTGTTGAAGATAGATATGAAGCTTTTCCTCGTCCTTGATTAGCATATTTGTCTATATGAGAACTAAGAAACGGATCATACTCAGAAAGTAATCCGAGTATCCCAAGGTAGTTGCCATTCTGTTGCGAATTAAGTGCTTCTGTATCCCCTCGAAAGGCTAATCCACGAGATGAGAGAAACTTTAAACTATTCTTTGCATTACTTTTCCCCAGTATTCTTTTTCCTTTGTGAATTGGATTTCCAATATTGAATCAATTCATCCAAGTGCATTTCGTCTAGAAATCCATGTCATCATACAGGTCCGATGTCTAGAACTGTTCTCATGTTTTATAATCCGTGTAGAGGCATGTTTCCAGTCTGAAAAGCCACCAACGGAAAACTGGGTTTTTGATCCATCTATACCCTCAAAGAGAACGCAAGCAAAACAATATGCATTTCCAGTTGAGGGATAACACATTAGTCATCCCCCTTTAATATTCTCACCAGTTATGTTTTTGGAATATCAATGAACGAGGAAATTTTCTTTTCTGATCAGAGTATTGACTTTCGGATAAGGAAAAGTCATCATCATGGTGCTGGCATTCCACAGGATCTTGTTTACACCAAAAGTCAGGTACTGCCTCTGTTATATTTGAGTTTGTCCACAAACGTCATCTTGATACTCAGATCTCAGATCATCTTTCTCCTGGTGGACAAGCTCAGGCTGTTCAGCTTCGACTCCTGTGACATTCGTATCATCAGAGACAATTTGATCTTCTTGTGCCTCCTTCATGTTGTCATCATAACCATTGGATTTAGATGCATTGGTTGTCTGCTCTCTTTGCTGTTCGATTACTGCATTGCGTTTGAACCCAACATCAAATAAGTTTGGATATTTACTGAGCAGTTCTTCGTACTTCCCCGTTTTTTCTTGTTGTCTTTTTCTTTTGCTTGCTCCACTCTCAAACACCTTTCCCTCCGACTTGATTAATCTGAAAGGCTGAAACATTGATAAATATTGATTTATGGGGGAGTTGACTTTAGTTCCGTGGCTTTCGGGCCTGTGACTTTATGGCCGGGATTCAGAAATATGTTTTATTTCAATATTAAAAGTTGTCAGAGACTGTTCGGCCATTGCAAGATACTAAATTCAATAGCCCGGGCACTAAAAGAGGCTAAATTTCAATACACGGTCATTAAAGAAATAATATTTTAGTGGACAATTATTGAAATTCCAAATAGCCATTTGTCGGGGCACTAAAAGTGATAGATTTTAACATTTATTTCAAACAAACTTTTAAAATACGTAAGTAAAAATGAGGCTGTCTGAACGCTAGGAGATGCTAAATTTTAACATTCAACCGCGGTAAATGTAGTTTCCATTCTGCTGGGAATTAAATACTTCTGCCTCACCGCCAAAGGTTAATCCACGTGAAGGATTTGTTTCAAAGTGCTATTGAAATTTAGCCTCTTTTAGAGTTCGAACGTTCGAATTATCTGGTCCATAAAGTCTCTGACAACTTTTAATGTTGAAACAAAACATATTCTTCGTGGTTTCAGGGTTTCCAATTTAGATGGTTTTTTTTGTTTTGTTTTTTCGAATTTGTGAGTCCAGTGTTGAAAATATTTAGATGTTTTTTGTTTTGTTTTTTCGAATTTGAGAGTCCAGTGTTGAAAATATTTAGTTTAAAAAAAAATTGTTTCCATGTTTTAAAGACCAGTATTGCCAATTGAGGTGTTTTTTTTAAATTTTCGAATTTGAGAGTGATTTCCAGAATCGAAAAATTGAAAAATCACATCTAAATTAGCAACCCTGGGTTGAATGTCGAAATTTAACACATTGGATATTTGAATTAACTCTAATATAAAAAGGAAAACATTTTTTAAATTTAAACTTTCAATGATTTAACGCGGGAAACTGTAAGATGATATGGTTGATTTTATATACATCTATACAACCGAGGGAAAATAGGAAGTCGACCTTTTTTTTGCGAGGGTTTTTTAAACAACAAATTAAAAACTTGTTTTCTGGATGTGAAATACAGATGTTACTTACATTTGTTTTGCTTTCCTGTGTGGTTGATGACGAATCAGTTTCTGCTTTTCCGTCAAATATTCTTTGTAGAGCTAAGTAGATACCAGGGATCTTTCTTCCGAATGAAATTCTCTTAATAGCCTGCGTCTGATATGTCCAGCCCAGACAAGTTGGCACCAATTCTTTCACCTTTTTTTTTTATTGGTCTTACCATGCCACCACACAGTCAGTCCACTCCCAGATCATTCTGAGTTCAATTATTTTCCCGGGTGCCCAGTTTAAAGGAAACACCCCACGGACCCCGAGTGTTATTTCGCTGTCCCCTATATACTTAATTTACGATCCTTAAGCAAACCATTACCAGCTTCTTATTTTTCAGGTTTAAAAGTATTTTTTTAAAAATATTTAAAATACGTTTAACCCTTTTTAAAGAGATACTTTAGAATACTTATACTTTGATTCTGCATTCACAAATGAAATAACTTTTCACTTAATCTCTAGAGGTCCCCGGGCTGCAGCCCCTAAAGCCCATGGCTTAACCCGGCACTGGACACATACCTTCATACATAGATAACCAGCCAACCAGGCAGACTCACTTAAAAACTGAAGAAACCTATGTTGACCGATTTGGTTGACTGTTTTAGTTGACGGTTTCTAATTATACTAAAACTAGATGAATATTTCCTTCAGTTTGGCAAAAGAATTATGTCCTTCCCAAGCGAATTTAGATGTTTGAAAATATCAGGGTTTGTTCCTCCGATAAAAATAAAAAATAAAATCTGATCTTTATTTGGTTATCTTCATGGCGCCTATCTCCGTCTACAGGAAGTAAATACGTACGTACACCTTTAAATTTGCCTTTACATAGTCATCTATGTTATTGTTATGCTCATCAACCAGATCAGAATAGATCGAGAGACGAATGGATAACAAATGATTAGGATAGATAAGAAAGGGTTAATCGAGATAGATTTAAACAAATTGTTAACTAAGAGAGATACAAACAGACTACACACAAGTATAGATAGGTAGATAAAGATATTTGTTGACAGGGGTATATAGATAGAAAGGACAGATACACAAATACATACTTATATAAAAGTTATATACAGTTGGTTGTCTAGGATAAGTATATACATACGAACATACTAAGACATGCAAACAGATATATAAAGAAAGATATAGAAATACAAACCGTCCAGGGTTTACGTTAAACACATCAGGGGGAAACGCTGTAGTAAAATCTATAAAGACAATGTCTTAAATGTTTTCATTTCGATTTTGTTATGATGAAACACTTGTATTGCTTCGGTTGCAATTGGCGTGTGAAATCTTCTGTCCAGATTGACAAAGACTGAAATGTCATGTTTGTATACCTAAATGTAAATGTGTGTATACTCCCAACACACACCTGTAAACACTAACAAATGCACGTTGTCTGCTTATATATGGAATATTTTCACGTACTTCATAATCTATCAACCGAACTACTTCAATCTGTTTCTTTGTACCTTTCATTTCATAACTACGAATTGAAATGTTCTTCACGTGCATCTGCTGTTAATTCATCTTCATAAATTAGATAGATATATATTGCCGACAATCAACATATAAAACGCATGGTTATCCTCAGATAATCTCATAACTATCTTAATTATTTATTAGCGAAACTTAGATATTCATGATAGGTATTTTCAGATACAAAGAAGTGTGAACTTGAACAGAACAAATAATACGTAGGTACATCAATAAGTCCGTAGCCTTTCAGAAAAGCATCTATTTTACACAATACATTTATTTCTCAACATAATCTCCTTTCTTGTCAATGTATTTAATTCAGTGGTGATTTTAATCGTATAAATCAAACATTATACAGTGAAAATTTCAGATAAAAGTTCAGCTAATATCTATGAGTACGGACATATTGATCCAGCCCCTCGCTCTCTCCCTGTCTCTGTCTGTCTCTGTCTCTGTCTCTGTCTGTCTCTCTCTCTCTCTATATATATATATATACAGAGAGAGAGAGAGAGAGGGAGAGAGAGAGAGAGAGAGAGAGAGAGAGAGAGAGAGAGAGAGAGAGAGAGAGAGAGAGAGAGAGAGAGAGATGAAATTACGTGTATATGTTATGAAAAAAAAGTAACCAATGGTTCAGTTATACTATTTTAATTTATTTTCAGATTCACTCACCAATAAGAAAACTGCTTGATTATAATTCTAGTGCTGGGAAACTACTTGGAGACGCAGCTCTGCTGCAATTTCCCATATTTTATTTTACTTTTTCAAGATTTACCTTTGGTTAGTACTGTAACATTTTGAAAAAACAACTTGATACATTTTGTTTCAAAGTTGGTTTTATAACTTTGAATGTGTTTGCGTTATAACAATGTTCTCTCCGAGAATATTTTTCTCTTATATTTATTTCATCGTAAACTTGAACGGCTGAACGATTCAGTGGCCATTTTTGTTTCTTTTTGTTTTTCGGTGAAACTTCTGCTTTAATTTTCTTTTGGTAATCTTGGCCGTCCGTTCGGTCAACATTTCCTTTGCACTTGACCAGTGGCCAACAGAAATAATTTCCTTTGCACTTGACCAGTGGCCAACAGAAATAATTTCCTTTGCACTTGACCAGTGGCCAACAGAAATAATTTCCTTTGCACTTGACCAGTGGCCAACAGAAATAATTTCCTTTGCACTTGACCAGTGGCCAACAGAAATAATTTCCTTTGCACTTGACCGGTGGCCAACAGAAATAATTTCCTTTGCACTTGACCAGTGGCCAACATAAATAATTCAATAAATCGCCGCAAAGAGGCAAATTTGCAGAGAAGAAAGAAGGACAGGATGATAAGAGGAAGCAAGAAGCAAAAGCGGAAAGACAGAAAAGAAGCAAAAGGGAGAGAAAAAGAAAGGATTGATAAGAGAGAGAGAGAGAGAAAGAAAAGGAGGTAAAACTAACAAATTTGATAGAATTAAAATGGAGAAATAGAAAAAGAAAAAAGGGATGACGGAATGTGGAAAGCGGCGCTAGAACGAGAGGGAGGAAGAAAGAGAAAAGGAAGAGGAGAGGGGGAGGAAGAAGAAACAAGAGAGGAAAGAAAGGATATAGAGATAATTGTGATATGGTAGTTAATTTCGGGTTTTAAATGCAGAAAGCCTCTCCTAGAGCTTCCCTTTTTTAATGCATTGTTTATTTCCAAAGAGCGAACTACTTCAGTGCAGACAAAAATACTCAAGTTGTTAGAAACAACTAAACGAAAATTTGATTTGCGTTCTTAGAAGTAATAAAAAGAAAAACACAAGAAAAACAGGAAGAACACAAAGCACAGAAATAGAGCAGAAGTACAAAGAGGTAACAAAAAAGATAAGCGGTTTCGTCTTTTTTATAAATATTCTTTGTTTTATGTTTCCTATTTGTGCGTTTTATTTTTGTACTTTGATGGTTTGAACTAATGGCTCTCCATTTAAAAAATCTACGCAAGTCTTGTGGGACACGGACACAATCACACACACATACACATATATATACACACAC
>VCCN01001001.1:791643-807738 GCA_006491835.1 Architeuthis dux | reverse complement strand
TAACAAGGTTTTGGGGTTCAGATCCAGACATCAGTCGTTAAATCCAGAAATCACATCACTCGCGCGACGCCATAAGTTTAGTTCGCGACGCCAGACAGCCGAACGAGATTAGAAAGTCTCATTAGCTGTGAATGTCCACCTGAAGACTATCAACCCACGGAACAAATGATAACAAATTCACCACTGTCGATTCTAGAGTCGAGTTTCCATTGTGCTATCAGCAAAGAGACAAGTTTCCACTGTATGTGCTATCAGCAAAGAGACAAGTTTCCACTGTATGTGCTATCAGCAAAGAGACAGCAAATCCCTTCAATTCTACAATAGATTCTCCAACACCTTTCCAACAGTGTATGCTGCTATGCTGGAATAGCTACCTCCATGTTTTTGGATGTAACTTTTGATACTCAACAGATATTAATTGACAAGATACACAGCTTCACTTGTAATCCCTTTCCTTAACCATGGCTGCTTCTTTCCCCACCGCACTCGCCGTCCTGGTGGGGACTGACATAACTCATCCTACTAGAGTTGAAGGATGGATCTGCAGGAATGCTGTGTCAATAACATCGATAAAGGTAGGACGAGTTAGCTATAAAATGGCTACCCCGATTGTTAATTGCTATAAAGTGGCCGTACCGATTGTAAATTGTAAAGTTCCACACACTCGCTCACTCGATGTTAAAAAGGGCGCACAACCTTTGTGCGCCGTTTTTAACATCGAGTGAGTAGTGAGTGAGTGTTTGGAAAATTCATGAAAGAAAAACAGAAGTTAATACAAAATTATATTGGTTAATCCACACACTCCACATGCTCGCCCACTTGATGTTAAAAAGTTGTGCGCCCTTTTTAACATCGAATGAGCGAGGTGAGAAACAATTTACAATTTACAATCGGAGTAGCCATTTTATAGACATTTACAATCGAGGTAGCCATTTTATAGCCAACCAAAAAGCTGTTTGAATTAACCACCATAAAATTGAACATTACCTAAAATTATTTCTCCACACTGAATTCAGAATGAAGACAATGCAGTTTTGAAATCTCTACTTTTACTTCATGTCTTGTTTATTTCTGTTTTTGTGCTGTTTTCTGCACTTCGTTTGGTACCAACTTTGTTAATAATATATTTACTTCCGGATTTAACTATTTTTTGTTGAAATTCGACTGGACTATAATCGAAGATGTGAAGTGAAATATAAAAGTAGGGACATTGACACGCTCTCAGTAAATTCCATTGGCTTGGAAGCAGTTTACATGAGCGCGCATGTGCACCGCTGGTAAAATAATCGTGTTGGCCTCGCTGTTGTGATGCTGTCCGGAGCTGAAAGCTTGAGGGAAAGGGAGAAAGAAGAAAAGAGGTCAGATCAGTTGCCATGGTGAAAAGACGTTACGAAAATCAAACAAAACTCATCTGATGTCAGATTGTGTGGGAATTCGCCTAACGAACGTGTCAGGAAAGCGCCATCACCACTTAAATGCCCGGTCTCATCTTTTAGCGAATACCAGAACTGGAAAACGAGACTGTGTTGGTGTAGGAAAGTATTTTGGATTCTATTCAACCAAACTCCAAATCTAGTAGAACAGTATATTCTCCAAGTTTATAAGACAAAACTGGCAGTAGCAAAACCAGAACGCTTCCTATTATTTCTTTCATGAAATATCTTGAACAAAGATTTTATAAATATTACTTCCATCTTTGGTAGTAGCGTAATTCGGCATACATGCTCATTAATAAATACTCAAAACATTGTTTTATGATCGAAATACACAACTTTCAACTCAAAATATTGAGCTTTATAATTAGCAGTTTCCAACGGCGTGTTATTCTCACTTAACTATCTGAGAGATAGTTAAGCGAGCCTCGATTTAATGTATAAACGTTATTAAACATTTTCATTTTGTTTATGTATTCTGTTTAAAGCGCTGTCTTCCTTATGACTTGTTGACAACGAATCCTATGCGCAGTTAACTCCTTTGCGACAGTTTAACAAGAAAACGTAAGTTAATTCCCTATTTAACATACGTATCTGATAAATAAATGGTAGTTTCAATGTGTCTAGCATTAAAAGTTTACATTTCATTTTACATATAGCTTTTTGCAAAACGTCTACTTTTTAAGACATTTCATTGGAATTGCTTTGTTTTTATTTTAATTTCATCTTTTAAGATAATGTCATCAGGATTAAAATGTAATATATTTTATGAAATATTAGCATAACCTTGCATCTTATATTCAATAGACCGTGTATCCGTTTGTTTGCACACATTCAAGAAAGTTCATAAACTAGAATGTCTAGCACAAGCGATCCCGAGAGTAGGAAACCAACTTATAAGTAACATATATTTACATTCTTGCCAGTCGAACACGAAATCAGTGACCATTGCAGGAAATTGAGTCAACTCTCGTATCAATAGCCCCATGAAGAGTTTGGTATTTGGGAGTCTTACTTAATATCCAGTATTACGAAAGTACTTTCTCAACGGAGTAAATATCTGCTTGTTTATTTGTTCAAAACTTTCAGTCCTCTAGCTCCATTGGTGCGGCCTGTACGCGTGACACATACATAAATACAGCAGACCAACTTAAAAACTGAAGAAACCTAAGTTGATGTTGACAATGTTGATTCATTTTGGTTGACGGTTTCTAATTGCTGCCATTCAATTACAGTTTCGCTCCTCACGATATAGTCATCTACTGTAGCAATACAATTGTTTTAGTCCAGTTTGATTTCGAGCTGCCGCTAATAATGTTACAGTTTCTCTTTTTAAGGTTTCTGCTTTTTAGCAGAACCCACGGCATTTCATTCCTATTCCATTAGCCAGTCTTTGAGTCTTTCATAAATGTGTTTATCCTCCTATCTTTGACGGCCCTTTCAGCTGGGGACTATAATACGCCGACTGCAGGGGCCACCTGTATTTCCACCAAAGTCGCAAGAAAGTTTTAAAAAATAAAATTTCACCAAAGTCACAAGACTTTTTTTTTTCTTAAAAAAAAATGTTAAATTGATTTCGGCATTAAATGACCCATCAAGGGTTGATATGCCACTAAATAAAACAATCAATCAATCAAATCCTATCTTTGAATTCTATTTTCCTTATAGTTTCTCTTGTGTTTGTAATTTCTTTCTGTTCTGTTTCTAGTTGTTTTTAATATTTCTTCGTTGCTCTTCTCTGTATAGAATTTCAATCCACATTTGTATGCATTCTCCTAGTAAATTTGACGCCCCTTTCAATTGTTTCTTAATATTGTATCATCCTTGGAATGTAGCCTTTTGTGCGCTGTCATTAGATGTCGGGTTCATCTGTTTGGTATATGTTTTGTTAATTTCTCGCCCTCTCCTCTGTATCTATCGGCTGACCACAAGCAGTTTGGGAGGAATCTGATACTTAAAAGAACTTGTTTCACAGGCAAATTAAACGCATCTCATAATCTTCAAGATTCCTCCATGATGACTTCCCTTATGGAAACATAATTATGAGGTCAGAAGTTGAATACACAGAAAAATGAAACCTGGGTTCCACGCTTGAGTGGAGTACATTGCAGAAATGTAACATAAAGTGTACATGAAATAGAACAAAAGAAGCAACACTTCACTCGTGTGGTGGAAATTCTTTAATATATTTCAGTATAAGGAACTCATTGTAAATACGTGCGAATCAAGTAAAACCACACCTGCGTTGATTGCCAGGTCTTTTTGACAGAAAAGAATATTTAAATTCATTCTTTCATTATAATCGTCATTAATATTCAGGTCTTTCCAGGTTTCATGGCAGCGCTCTATAGACACACTTGTGCACTCAGAATATAAATAGTGGTAACAAGTTGAGTCAGAATATAAATGTAGTGAAACAAGTTCAAACTCTATTTCTCATTACCAATGTCATTTTCTCGTTTGTGACCTTAGATGCTATGAACCCACACCTTCGTATCTTATATTCCATCCCCAGCCATATGGACATAACATTGTCATATTAGAATCGAAGATATTTATAGGCAATACATTGATTTCTCGCCGGGGTAATAAAGGCAAATGGCTGCTCCCTCCTGTCAATAGCGACAGAAGGAAATGAGTGCAATATTTTGTTTAACTCGTGTGATCGTAGCGTCTAAAATAAAACATTCAAATTTAGATACAACTCACAGTTCCCCTTCTTGCTTATTTGCATGTTCTGACTATTGCAGCAATTTTAAAGACTGAATCCACTATTGTCATTCGTGTATTCCCATACCTTGACACCGAGTCAGCCACGGTGAGAAGCTGAAGTAGCTCTATTCTATATGTTTTCCGAAAACACAGGAAACTGATTCAAAAAGTAAAAGAGAATACACTGCAGATATTGGGAATTCTACGAATACTAGATTTTCCTCCAAGAGGAAGGATACTATTATTCCTCCAAAAGAGTTTCTTTTCTAAAAAGGTCCAGGGTATGTTATGTCCCGACTTAATGTATCCAATTTGTAAACGACCAAACTAGCAGTGAGTGTATATCTTGAGAACCACCCTCATCTTCATAATATATATCTTAAAGTTCCAAATTATATTATGAGTTTCTTTTATTGAATTCTTGACAACATCAGAAAAAAAACCTAATAAAAGCTGAAATGCAAGCCAAATATATACATTCCTTACTTTAGGAATAATACTGGATCACGAAAGAGGCCAGCTAAGAGTAGAAATGTCACACAGTGATGTATTATGTATGCAAATAAATGTATCCACTATTCTTATATATGTTGAATTCTGTCTTCCATCAAGGGGAAAAATGCTCCTCCTACATTTGAAATATTTGAAGCACACACGCACACACACACACACACACACACACACGCGCGTGCGTGCGCGCACTATCGTATTTGGCAGTGCTGCAGTCTTGGTCAATTGAAGTTATGTAGAATAACAAAAACGAATAAATATTTTAATTGCAAGTGCATCTTTACAAGGTTTATAATTGCATTAATATCTGTACAGGTTCATATATATGGGGTTTTGTATATCTAAGTAAATGTTTATACTTACCCACATCATTGTTTATCAATCTATCGATTTATCTATCAGAGTCTATTTATATATCATTTTAAATAGATATCAATAAGCTTTAAGTGATATCGACTTTACGAGGTATTGAACGAAAACTATCCAATGTGGAGAATAGTGAATGGGTCCCTGGACACATAGGGAGGCGGGTAGGATGCAGGGATTAAAACGGCCAGGGAAAGGGAGTAACCGGATATGGAAGATGAAATAATCACTGTACCTTTCATTGGAAATGTCAGACGTCCATCTCCATAGTTGAAACTTATCCCTAGAATAATTCATATAGAATTGAAAATAATGTGGCATTAAAAAAAGGAAAAGAATAGAAACAAAAAATAAACAGAAAAAACTAAAAATAATAAAATCAGTATTAATGATAATAGAAATAAAACATTAAAAAATCAAACAAGCAAACTAAAAATAAAACTAATATATTTAAAGTTCAATGTACAAAAATAAAAATAAAACAAAAGAGAAACAAAACAGAAACAAAAATAATAAAAAATATTAATGATAAAAGAAATAAAACATTAAAATAAAAATAAATAAAAATAAAGAACACTAATATATTCAAAATCCAATGTTAAAAAATAAACATTAAAAAATCGTGTATTTCTACGTAAAGTAAAAAGGATTAAAAAAAACAATAAAATAAAAAATAAGGAATAAACTTGAATATAAAAAGAAAACGGTGAAATAATACCAGAAACGTATGAAATGTTGTAAATCCTGGGATGTGCCCAATATTTGAAATCCTGTAACGAGTTTCCAAATTGCTTCGATAAAATCCAAGTTTCTGACTGTGATCGTTCTCTCTCTGTTACCTGAAGGAATATTACCTCTTTATTCCCTTCATCCTTTCTTTCTTGAATGTATTTTTCTTTCTCACTCATAAATAAACATATGCTCACACGCATAATAGAAAGGAAAAAATCACTAAAATATTGACAACTTCTAGTCTGAATTCTGCTTTCTTTAGTTTAAATAAAGACAAAACGGTTTTTGTGTGCAATGCTATTGACATGCCGGGTATTAAACCAAGTCAAAGTGTCAACATGTCAGTCTGAGTTGACGTAGACTTGCTTAACATTATTGACAGAAAACGTCGAACATCATTTCAAAGTCCCCGAAGATGGTTTAGTGGTTAGAAGCTGCGACAAACGAGATCTGACTAGGCCAAAATACAAAGGTGGAAATTCAAACCTTGCAGATATAGATTTTAGAACTAGTGGGACCGCTCAGAGAAAGAGATTTTTTAAAAAGAAAAACCTTCGTTAGATTCTATAAAACAGGCTCACAACGTAAAAACTATCCATTTGTGTGGAATGAGAATGCTTTCATCTTCGCATAGTGGACACTATTCTCTACATCGGGCGTAGGCTTGCCTGACAGGTAGGGGACTATATCTACCTCGAATCTACTCAATGCGCGGCATTAGTGGAATACCTTGTTCGTGGATTTTAGGGAGGTTATATATGTGGTAGCTTATTGTGGTAGCTTATTGTGACATTAAATCAGCAGCCTATACTACTTAATGTTGAAGTAATCTCTGTTCTTGATCAAAATCTGCCGCAACTTCCTTTCCATTTTAGGGTTAGATCCTCCTTCTACCGTTTTAATTTGGGCTTGCGTTGTTTTGTCTGCTGCTAGCATGTTTATATCGGCATCATTCTAGAGCTCCCCTCCCTTTTGTGATGTTTGTTTTGGGAGGTTTGACTTTCTCAAGCGTTTGTCTCACTTTCCATGTTCGGCCTGTGGTCGAATCATATTTATGGCAGTTTCCTTGGTTGGGGTTTATATTATATATAAGTAAGGGGCACGCTTGATGGTAGTCGAGAAGTTGAGACCTGTGTTTAGTACTAATTTCTTCAAGTGTAGTTCTATTTATATTCTAATCTACAAGACAATGTTAATAGAAAGACTTAGTGTTTTCAAACGTAGCTGACCAAGTTAGAATCTCATTATTAACTTATTCGAGAAGATGCCGTAGACCAATGAATAATGTGTCATTTATTCGAATCGGTCATAATGGCAAAGGGTGTTACGTGGCTGTGTATCAAGCTGCCTAATCCAACAAATGTCTTTCATTGAGACTAATTGTTGAAACTTCAGTCTTGTCTATAATAATTCGACTTATATATTCATTAATTTTTTATGATGTACGTTTTATCCGTGTTGTCTTATTGTTGGTAACGAGAAAGATATAGAATATTCTATTGAATACTTGAAAAAAACTATTTCCCTAGGAACTCGCACCACGTCACCTCCAATCGGACTTTCCTTCAATTGATTTTATACCTTTTACGCAACTGACGTGCATCACAATGAAACAAAAGATTCAATTATGACCGGTTTTAGGAATGAGGAATGGAACAAATATTCAAAGTGGCTAAACAGGTTTTCTGTTCAGGCTTGCCAATGAATGGACCACCTCTGACCAATTACACGCGTGGACTTTGCGTCACATGAAATCAAATGCGAGTAGAATTCAAAGAGGTAGAAACACAATCTCTTATTATTTTCGCCAACAATCCAAATAATGGAGAAAAAAAAAGGAATAATCTGTCCAATTTTAGACCTAAAAATGAAGCAGTGGGTTTCTTCGTCCTCCTCTACACATATCCCTTTGGTACACTCTGATCCAGTCGATAGTCGTCAACTGCTAATTACTTGCTTGTAGGCGAAACAAGATTGGAGCTTTCTGATTTGGAATCTGGAGTCTGGAACAATTTGGTAATCGAAATTACTTTCGGGAAGCAGTTTCAGTCCCTGAAAGCATCTCTCACAATTCTTTTACCACAAATTCAAAGTAAAATTTTATTTCATGCAATGAGTCGACTATTCTGAGTTTTAGCAGTACGCGATTATGAAAATGTTAACATAATCTACGCCATCCAATGAACAACGATTCTACGCGGCTGAATTATACAATTACCTATGTTAATCCAAACAATACCCGAAATGAAATGAAAATCAAATTTCTTTTATTGAAATATTCAATCAACAACAATAAATCACGTACAGACACATGCGATAGTAAACAAAATCCTTTTTTTTCTTCATACATTTTATACACGATATATGTTATAAGTACTAAATTTCATCGTAAATAAATAGCAGACTTACAATAGATGATTTTGTTTTCATAAATTGTAAACATTAGCATACCCCCATCGTAGCAATTTTAGAAAAAAAAGAGTTGACCGGTGTTTTTGGCAAATAATAAACTCCGGAAAAAAGTGACCAATCAGCGTTCGGTAAAACCAACTTCGGCAAGATGATTTTCGGTAAGATGAATACCACTCCGCGATTATATATTTCATCCAAATCTTCATTCAGATTGAGGTTACAGGATGGAATAGGCTTGCTTTTGTGTGCCCATCAATTGTGAATTTGCTAATGAGCAATCTGCATTTGAATTCACATAAATGTCAGATATCAAATACCAACTCTCCTTTCTGGCACGCTAAAATATTTGCATTGTAAGATGGCTTTATGAATTATAGAGTGAATAATTAAGTTCATTCATATATCAGTTATAGAACATATATTTAGACTTATACAGGCTGACCGTGTATAGGGACAGGAGGTTTTGTGCAACGGCCGCAGAAATCGACAAAAACTTAGGAACAAAGTTTAGAAATATTTTGACGATATCTTGGCAATACCTTTTAGACGGGGGAATTATTGATTATCACGAAATTCTTTCGAAATATTTTTTAGTTTTATATCTTGAGGTTTCTCTACTCGTATTCCTGAAGTGTAAAAACATTTGTAAAATAAAAAAAAGACACTGTGTATACCCGCTTCATAAAGTGACACGGATTTGGATTGAAATAATGGAGGAATCAGTATTTTTAGACAACTATGAACATAACAATACTCCTCGTTCAAACACCGGGATGTGTAATGTACAAATTAATGGTCTTTGTAAACATTCTTAAATAACACTGTATTTATAATCGCGTAATAATTTTCAATTTACGACCTAAGATGTTATATGTACTTCTAGAAACACTAAATTCTGAGTTTCCTTATCGACAAAATTATAGATTTGCGGCCTCTCACAGAAGACTGAGATTCTGGCCTCGCAGTTGTCAATCCTTTGCTCTTAGCACTGAAAGTTATCTACAGAAAATGCTGGACCACCACTGTTGTTGCTGTTTTTCTCTACAAGCCCACAGAGCCACCTGGCGGCCGTATTTGAATCAAAGTTTGCCAAGCCAGCCGCTGATTTAAAAGTGCTTCTTTGATAGATCAAGGAATGAGAAAAGACGCCCGATTTCAAAGCGGTTCACTTTTCTGGTTTCTTTGCAAGTCCGGAATCTTTGAAGAATTTGAAAGCATTTTCTGTTTCTTTATGCTTTTTTTTTGTTTAGGATTCGCGGGTAATGAGAGTAGAAATGGTGTAATTTGCGAGAAGCCACGAAGAGTGTTTTTTTAATAAGGACAGCAAGGAGTATCTTATCACCGATCCATCTTTTTCACTTCGAAAGAGCAGTTTTGTTTTCTATCCCATTTCTTTTTTAATAAAAATGAATACATGAAGTTATTTGTATTATTTTGAGATCAATACTCCAGCACTTTCCTCAGTATTCAAGCTGATTTTAATAATACTGTTCCGATCCTATCTCTGATGATTCCCAAATTCTTCCAATTTTTTGCGAGGCATTTTGGGACCGTTTCAAGCGCTCCAATTATGATGCCAAGAAACAAAATAATTGTTGAATATGAAGGTGACAATTGTTGTCACCTTCATATTCAATAATTATTTTGTTTCTTGGCAAGGTTTATATATTAATCCAGCTCTTTCTCCACTTCCGATTTCAATATGTGGTCTATTGAAACGGTAGTGTCTATTGATAGATTTGTTTCCCTTTACCAAATTATTATTATTATCTTCACAATATACGTCTATGGTGGTTATCACTGGGGATCAAGTGACAGTAAATCTCAAATTTCCTGTTCTCTTCATAGTATCCTTAAGGAACTCAACAGAATGATTATTGGAATATTCAACATTTTTACCGTATCTTTAATTGATATTTAATTGATATTTAATTGATATTTAATTGATATTTAAAAATAAATTATTGATTATCTATTGAACAATTTTTATTTGATTCCATTGATTTTCACTATTTCTTTAGTCGCATAAAGCTTTTTTAATCAAGAATTTGCGTTTTATAATCGCATGAGATCAAGCCTGGCACACTGAAGCCGAGAATAATATAAATTCCGCATTTTAGCAAAGGGGAAAGGGGAAACAGTAAAACTTTAGTACAAGAGAAGATGTTTTGTTTAGAAAAACTGGAGAATGGTCGACCCAAACTACCAATAATAAAGATTTGAAGGCTGTGCGGTAAAATGATCCAAAACATCAATCAGAGAAGTCGTAGCAAACTTTAAAAAAATGTATCGATTGGAACTATTTCAAATCATTTAAGAGCGCTTGCAATGAAAATTACAAAATCGCTAAATGAATTCCATATGAAGTGAAATAGAAACATGAAATCATACGTATGTAGGTCTTCACTAATCATGTTCAATGGTATGAAATTAAATAATGTTTGCATTGTATCAATGCCTGCGATTAAAATATATTTTGTATAATAATTTCGTAAAATTAACCAGAGAAGATCTACGCAATGGCTGGATGGGCTATTTTCACTAGGAGGTTATTGTGAGCGTTTGATGTAATAAGCGTGGTTTACATCATACATCAAAACTTCCTTTAAATTAGCCATATAATGTACGTATATGCCGGCGTATAAGTTGACCCCAAAACTAGGTATTAATTCAAATTTAGTTCAATATTCACCGGATAAGTCAACAATCCAACATAAAGCAGCATTGTGTCCATCAGAGTGTCAAGTTCATAGGGTCTAAACAACTAATATAATCCATTAGTGAAGAAATTGATGCTTAAAATGTCGACTTATACGCTGGCTCATAAGATATTTGATTTAAATTAGTTTAAAATAGTATATTCAAAACTCAAACAAACAGCGTCCAGTTCAGTGATAGAATGGGTGTCATTTGCTGCATGATAATGTCCAGATGGTTAAAACAACTTTACTAAAGTTGAAAGAGTCGGCGACTTTATTCCACTTTAACTATTCGCCCGGCCTCTCTAAAATGGATTACATCTTTTTAAACCTGTTCCATCTCAAGCAGGAACTTCTCTAATCTGGATAATATTGATGAATCGTTCGATAAATTAACTTATCGGTTCTTGAATGAAGAACTATGTAAAACGGGAATTGACAATAAGCTGCCCAATAAATATAGAAAAGCAGAAGTGTAATGTGTAAACTGAATACATATTTTTTCTGATTTGTTTCAATTTATTTTCAGTAAATCGAAAATTTCATGTTGAACAACCCGATTTGATTATTTTATCAGCATTTTGTCTAATTCTGCTTTTTATTTGTTGCTTTCATATTTGTCTTTTTGTTTATCAACCGCACACCTCTGCCCCGTATGCTACTCAGTCTTCCTCAATGACGTGAGCTTCTTACGAGGGATGCTGCCCAGCACTGCAAGAGGTTTCCCCTCCTCCTTGAGCTCTTCATCTGCTGCTGCCTGAGCTGGTGGAACTTGCCCACTCTGTCGTTCATGGTGTTTTGGCGTTTCGCTGCTTTCTTCTCTTCCAGAAAAACAATTGGAGGAATTGGAAATCGGAGGAAGGATGGGTTGGTCATTGTCTATAGGCATCAATCAGCTTCACCCTTGGTCGTCGCTTTCAAGATGGCATGGGCTTCTTCGTCAAACCGGAGCCACTCCTCCTTGAAAGCTCGCGGCAACTTGATCCGACGATGTTCTGTTACTCTGAATAGGCCAAAGGCTTGCGTTACCTTGAGGTTCTGGGCAACGTGGGGAGACAACGGACCCTGCCCCTCCTGCTTCTCACCAGGTTCCTAGAGCGCGGTGACATTTGCATCGTCTGCAAGCAATTCATCTGGGCCTGGTGGATCTTCAGTCCAAGTGGGTTCTTGCACATTTTGCCGCAAACACATTCAAAACACGTCATCGTAATGTCATTGCCATGTGTCGGTCTCCTTTAGTCTGTGCGAATGCGACCCCCCCCCCATCTCGGGTATCCCTGGGGGTGTTTTTTCTGTAAGTTGATCCGTAGCTTGTTGTGGGTCCTTCCTCTCAGAAGATGCAGATCGGGCTAATAAACCCTCTCTGCCACGTTGCTGCCTCCGAACTGTCCCCTGTCTCTCCAGCTGTCAACACTTTTTTCTTGTTGTAAAGTTTGATTATAGATCTATACCGTAAAAAGTTAAGTAATATTCCAATTCTTCTCCCCTACTCCCCGTCTCTCCTATATCCGTGTATCAAGGGTAAAAATATGTCAAGTCAGTTTATTTTATCTTTCATTAACTTGGGTTTATTTTCCATTTGTGCCACCATTTTAAATCAACACCCAACGTGGAAAGCTGATTACATTTTGCAACCATCTTGCATTAGCCAGAGGCTGATATTCTGCATGAATTAATTCAAACCTCAATACTTTCGTTCCATTTCTTAATGTCTCTCTCTCTCTCTCTCTCTCTCTCTCTCTCTCTCTCTCTCTCTCTCTCTCTGAGGTGTTATATGTGTGCGTGCGTGTATGTGTGCGAAGAGAGACAAAGAGAAAGAGAGAGAAACCTACATTGACATACATATTCGCATTGATATAAATTCATACACATCAACACACGCACACATAGATACACCCATGCCCACACTTATGCACAATGTTCGGCTCGCGAATATGTACATATTACATGAACGTGGGAAGGCATATGAGAATATATAGAAGCATTTACATAAATCTGCATGTAATTACATAATATATCTGAATAATTGTATGTTGCACTAAGTATATGATATATGTAAATCTTGAATATATGTGAGTGTGCGTATACCTGCACACACACACACACACACACACACACACACACACACACACACATATATATATATATATATAATCGCAGCTATCCAAATTCATTTATATGTGTACACACAAATACAAGAGCATACATATTATATATTAATGAATGTTCTTTCCTCGTAAAAGCAACAGATAGGGAAAACGTATTTTGGTTCTGTTCACATTTCTGTTCAGTTTGGGGCAATATTTCATCCTTGATTTAAATCCTTAAATTGTCAAAATAAATATATATATTCCCATTTTAAACATAACTCCCATTTCGTACGAACCCAAGAGTCTAGCTATTCATTCAGGCATAGCTATTTGCACTTAGACTTAGTATAACCAACACATGTACCTAAAGATAAGGGGGGTGAAGGATGAACTTCAATAAACACACACATGGACTACGATAGTACAAGTATTTTATTCATTTATTTATTATTATTCAGCTCATTTTTGGCGCTGGTTCTCCTCCTACAGTTTTCGAGATATCAACGCCATTCCAATAGTGCGTCTTAATGCCGTGTATTGTGCTTCATACAGTTTTGAAAAAATTGATTAAAAAAGGTTTTAGAAGTGGGTCCGTTTACAATGTAATTATAATCCTAAACCGAACCCTTATATTCCGCCATTCGTTTCAAAGTATTCGTTTACTTCTCTTGTGAAAGTCGTAAAATATTTTTCGCTAGTAATATTTTGTGCTTTCATTAAGGTTTTGGAGTGTGGGCTACGTTGCGGCACAATCACACTTGCAGTTCCTTCGAGGAATGCAGTTTCTGATTTAATTTACATTCGTATCAATGAATACCTTCCAGCGAAGGATTTCTGAAAAAACCCTCCGGATATCCAGCTAATAGCAATTACTCTTCTTACAAAACTGTTAGTAAAAGAGACATTATGAGGTTTGTGAAGTGAGAGAAGCAAGGCAGGAGAAGAGTGTTTACATTTTTTTTCTGACGGCAAACAGTTACGTATTTTTTGTACAGCATAGCCCTTAGCGTCTTTGATTTGCCTTCAGACAAACCACAGGCAGGTTTTATTCTAAAAGATTTATCATGGATCTCTTGATGTTTTGTATCAATCTATTTTTATTGTCATAACTTGCTATCAGAAGGTGTATATTTATCTATTTATATATCACAGTTGGTCAATAAATATATCTTTCGATAAAAAAATAAAAAGCCAAGGAGAGAAACGTAACATCGTGGGAGAAATTGTAATGAAAAAAGGGTGGAATCGAATTTGTCACCTTGTTTAGAGGCTGAAACGATGAAATTTGAGCTTTTAGGGTCAAGATATCGATATGTAATTTTCAAGGCAAGCAGGAGCTTTCTCGGGAGATTGGACACCGGCACAATCTTCGTACATTCTTTGCATTCAATCTTTGTAGAATGAGTAGTATCAAAGTGAATTTTCTTTTCCATCCATCAAGGCCTTAAAGGCCTTAAAGGCCTCCAGTGCATATGATGAACGTTCGAAGTAAATGTTAGGATTTCAAATGCTTATCTTCAAGGCAGGTATGCAGTCCCCACTTGGAAGACTGGTGCAACATGTTCGTTCTACCTAAACATCATTAATTGCATGTTTTCTACTATCTACATTGCATGCACGGTATGAATAGGAATCTAGCACAGTCTATTGCATATCTCTCTATAGAAATATAGACAACGAGGAAAACCCGCGAGGACAACACAGGCCAGGAATGAGAAAGACACGAAAAAAGTCATGTTTATGGTGATCAAGAATGCAGTCGAGAGAAGAGAAATAAGGAATATGAAAGGAAAATAGAGAGAAGGAAGATGTTCGAGGGTAAAAAATAAAGAATAAAAAATGAATGAATGACAGTGTCAGAAAAAAAATATAAAAACAAGGAAAATAGAAAGAAAACAAAAACTAAATATGAAAATGATCAAACTAAAGGAGGAAAGAAAATTAAAGTGGGGAAACAAATGAAAGAAGAGAAAATAAAAGAAAAAGAAAAAGAAAAACATAGGGAATGATTTTAGAAAGGAAGAAAAAGATAACAAAAGAAAGGAAAGAAAGAGAAAAAAAAAGACGGGGAAAAAGAAAATAGAACTGAGGAAAAGAGGACCATTAAAGAAAGAAAATAAAAAAACACGCAGAAAGTAAAAAAAAAGGAACTTTGGAGAAAAGATGTAAAAGGTGAAAAAAAAAAGTTGATTATTTAGAAAACCGAAAACCAATAATGATTGATTAATATAAGAGAATAAAGACAAGAAAGAATAAAACAATAAAGAATAAGACAATAAAGAATAAGACAGGAAGGAAGAACGTTAGGAATGCCATTATTACAAGAGATCAAAGAATATGGAATGTTCATAGAAGAGATTTCGCTAGACTGCCAAAAAATGAAATCCAAGAAACGAAAGCACTAAACAGACGACAATAGGAACGCTAACAATGCAAACAAAAGTTGAATTCGAAAAAAATTAAAGCCTTTCGATAAGCATGGTTTAAGATGTTAGAAAAAATGGCGAATAAAAATGAATGCAAAAAATGAAAAGCACCATTTTGTGCAGTTCAGGAAAAAGGTAAGACAGAAATGTAAAGAAATCGTCAAAATAGAGAAGATTTTAATATAAGACATTTGAATCTCTTGCATATACAAATTCATGCATCCATGTACGTACGCAGGCACCCACACACACACACATATATTGTGTGTGTCCATATGTACATACAATATATGTACATACAATATGCTTTGGTGGACATAGACTTTGTTTGCACTCAATGTTGCGAAACAAAGCAGAGGTTGGAATACTGAATTTCATGATATATACTCTTGGGGGATTGGTAATGCACAATCGTTCGAGTAACATGACTATATAGCACGTATCTATCTCTTTATATATTCTTCTATACAGGAATATCTTGAATAGTGCGCTTTTGATTAGTACGGATTTTGATGTAGTACAATTAAGGTATTGCTGTACAAATTAATGTAACTAAGTACAAGCTGGAAAAAAAACATTAAGACCTTGAACAGTGCGGTTCTGAACAGGACGGAACATTTGGGAACCAATTAACCACACTAATGAAGGTATACCTGTATATTTATGCATGCTCATACATATGTGTCTTTACTAAATTACATACATATACAGAGAC